>PVJH01004207.1:0-128925 GCA_004026705.1 Nesogale talazaci
ACGTACTATGAAAGGAAAAAAATTAAACTCATTGCTATCTAGGCTAATTCTGACTCACAGTGATGCTACAGGACAGAGTAGAGTGTCCCGTAAGATTTCTGGACTGAACTTCCTCAATGCAAGAACACTTTGTTCTATTAAATTCACATTTCATGATGCTCATCTTGCCAACATGATCACTGAAGACATATGTGTGCATAAGCAAAAGTGGTGAAGAAAGCTGATGGTGCCTGGCTATCAAAAGATAAAGCGTTTGAGGTCTTAAAGGCTTGAAATAAACAAGCGTCCATCTAACCCAGAAGCAACAAAGCCCACATGAAAGAAGCACACCAGCCTCTATGACCACAAAGTATCAAAGTGATCAGTTATCAGGCTTCAAAGAACTAACAACCATAACACTGCGTGGTCACCTTCCTGATGTGATTGCTGATGAAAAATGTGTGCATAAGCAAATGAGGTGAAGTAAGCAGGTAGTGCTTGGTTATCAAAAGACATAGCATCTGGGTGTTAAAGGCTTCACAGTAAACAAGCGGCCATCTAACTCAGAAGCAACAAAGCCCACATGGAAGAAGCGCACCAGCCTGTGTGACAATGAGATGTAGATGGGACCAGATATCAGTCATCAAAAAACTAAAAATTTCACCATTAAAATGAAGGGGAGTAAAGATTGGGGACCAAAAGCCCATTAATAGGTGAAACGACTTCTCCTTACAGAGGGGTCACAGGGAGGAGATGAGCCAGTCAGGGTACATTGTAGCAATAATGAAATATGCAACTTTCCGCTAGTTCTTAAATGCTTTCTCTTCCCTCTCTCCCCCTATTATGATCCCAATTCTACCTTACAAATCCGGCTTGACCGGAGGATGCACATTGGTACAAATAGGAGCAGGAAATGGGTAAGTCAGGACAGATGATCCCTTTAGGGCCAGTGGTGAGAGTGGTGATACCTGGAGTGTGAAGTGAAGGTGGAGTAGAGGGGGAACCAATTGCAGGGATCTACATGTATCTCTTCCCTGGCATAAGGACAGCAGGGAAGTGGGTGAAGGGACATATCAGGCAGTGTATGATATGACAAATTAATGATAATTTGTAAATTATTAAGGGTTCGTGGGAGAGGGGAGGGAGGGGAAATATGGGGAGCTGATGCCAAGGGCCTAGGTAGAGGGAGGATGTTTCGGAAGTGATGAAGGCAACAAGTGTACAAATGTGGTCTGCATACAATGAATGTATGTATTTATCATGATAAGGGTTGGGTGAGTCCCCAATAAAATGATTTTTAAAAAAAGATTTCTGGACTGAGTCCAGAAATTACTGGAGAGGGTCCCTACCTCCTTTCCCTGGTGTTCTGTGCTTTTGGTTGGCAGTTGAGTGCATGACCACTGAGCCCCCAGGCACCCCCTCTATTGTTGTTAGGTATTGTCTAGTCTGTACTGACCCACGATGACCCTATCTATATACAGCTTATCTGACCAGGAAACACCACTTGATCCTGCATTATCCTCACGGTTGTTCTTATTCTTTTTTTTTTTTGAGGGGGGGTGACAATCACTGCCTTCTGGTGGGAGTGGGAGGCGCAGCCTTGCTCCTGGAGAGCGACAGCTGGATTTCAACTGCCAATCCAGTGAGCCGCAGTCCCGTACTCAACCACTACACCACCAGGGCTCAGCCCCAATTGTTCTTATTCTTGATACCATCTTTAAAAATCATTCTACTGAGGACCCATACAACTCTTATCACAATCAATACATGCATCTATTGTATGCAAACCACATTTGTACATTTGTTGCTGTTTGGGCTGAGGTCACACCAGGCTGCCCCCCAGACCAGGCAGCCCTTTGCACCCGTTTGCACCAGTCTCACAAGCAAGAGATGAGAACTCTGCTGAACTGTGTGACCCCTGTCTCTGGCATTTCACAGAGCTATCTCCCCAGGTAGGGCACAGCCTCTACCTGGGCCAGGCACCGAGCTCCCCCCTCTAACATTCCAAGAAGCTAGTTTGGAAAAACCAGATGATTTGCCAACAGGTCATCTCCGAACCCGAAACTTGCAAATGTGGCATAAGAAACCTCCTTTTTTTTTCCCCATCAGCCCACTCACCTGTAGCTCAAACCCTGTATGTCTCCCACCGCCCTAATACCAGGGGCAGTTTCTCTAGTCAAACTGGACTACCAAAACTGCCAGGAAGTTTTTTCCCCATAAAACCTTTCTGTACTTTTCATTTCGGACTGAGCCTTGTCTCCTTTATTGTGCCTTTGTCTCCGCCTCTCAGTTGCTATCCTCATTCTTGAAACATCCTCCTTCTTAAGCCCTTGGTGTCACTTCCTCATATTTCCCCTCCCTCTGTACTTCCCTTTCCTCATGAACCCTGGATAATTTAGAAATTCTTATTTTGTCATATCGTACACTGTCCGACGTGTCCCTTTACCCACTTCCCTGTTATCTGTACCCCAGGGATGAGGTTATATGTAGATCTCTGCAACTGGTTCCCCCTCTCTACTCCACCTTCCCTCCCGGTAGTTTGAAACCATTTTGAAGCCACCGTGTCAATTCATCTCATCAAGGATTTTCCTGATTTTTGTAGAACTGATCATTTTCTCTTTATATGTTACAGCAGCTACTTAACTATGAAAACAATCCTGAATAACAAGTACCCCTCCCAAATGTGAAGAAATACAGGAAAATCACGCAATATGCAGACGAATTCTCTATGTTCATATGCTAAGGGGTTCTGCAAGACTGAGATTCTTGTGAAAGGAAGCCTTCATTTTCATGGGTCGGATATTCATCCCAGTCACATTCTCTTAAGTAAAAGTTATTCCCCAATATGTCCCCCTTAATAATGTCCATTTTACGGTGCTGCTTTTAAGCACATGACAATATACTCCTGAAGGTCAACTGCTGGCAGGCTATCCACCTAAAGGTTATCTGCCATCAAAAGTAGTCAAACCATCTAAACGCTAAGTAAGGCCCACTCCCTTCTGATAAGGCTCATAGACTGTTCCCTAAAGAAGAGTTTAGGGACACTTAAGGTCAAGTCAGCTCAGAAAAACAACTAAGGTTGGGCCACCATACCCACTCATCTTGTAAGGTATCTACATTTATAACTTCCTGTCACTTGTATGCCTCTTGTATTGTCCCCTTCCTATTGGGTGTACTCCTCTACCTTGTGGCCCTCCTGTTATGTGTATGCCCTAATCCTTTCCTGTTACATGTGTGCTTACCCTGGCTTGCATTATATAAGCTTGTGAAAGAAAACTGCTCCCTCATTCTGGCCCCTGTCCCAATGGAAGAGGTCCCTTGTATTGTTTTCTGTTGTTGCTTTAATTTACCCTTCAATTATACAAAGGACCTTGCACTCATCTGGTTGTGGAGGCTGGAATCCTACAGTAATCCAAAAAACTTTATGAAAATCAGATCATATTCATTTCTCTCAACATTTTTAGTAAACTTAAGAGATGTAATATTTAACATAATCCCATAGTTTTAATTTCAGATACTTTTCAGGCAGTGCAGATCTATCAGAGTTTGGTATTTTGGTTAGAGGGAGTCACACCATAATTATAATCAAGCTCAAAACATTCTTTCATTGAAACCAAATCCAGAATTTAAGCATTTTTCTTTTCTAAGTCTGGTGTAAGAAAACTCTTTTAAAAAAATTATTTAATATTTAATTGGGGGCTCGTAGATTGCTTTTCATCTTACATAGTTCAATACATGGTTTTATATACTGTACCAAGCACTTTCACATGCCTGCTTTTGTTAACATTCTCCTAACATCCACTTTTCCACTTGCACCCTTGATACGAGCTTCTCTTCCTTCCCGCTCCATCCTTCCCCCCCCCTTTCCCAGTTCCTCATTACTTTATAAATTATTATTGTTTTGTCATGTCATATCTTATACTGCCCAACATCTCCCCCTGCCCACTCCTCCATATGTCCATCCTCCAGATAGGAAGTAGTCTGTAGATTCCCACAGTTGACTCCCTCTATGCACCCCACCTTCCACCCTCTATCCATTCCACCCAACTGGTAACTCCACTCTCACCACTGACCCCAAGGGGTTTATCTGTCCCGGTTCCTGTGTTTCTAATTCTCATCTCTGCCAGTGTACCTCCTCCGGTCCAGCTGGAATTGGTAGAGTTGGGACCATGATGGTTGAGGGGAGGAAGCCTTCAAGAACTAAAAGAAAGTTTTATGCTTCATGACTACCTCACTGCCCCTTGACTAACCCATCTCCTCCCCATGACTCCCTGTAAGGGGGTGTCCAATTGCCCACAAGTGCGCCTTGGGTCCCCACCTTGCTCTCCCTCTCATTCTTATTGATTTGATTCTTGTTCTTTGATGTTTGATATCTGCTCCCTTTGACCTCTCATGATCACACAGGTCGGTGTGCTTCTTCTATGTGGGCTTTGATGCTTCTGTGCTAGAAGGCCACTTGTTCACCTTCAAGCCTTTAAGATCCCAGCTGCTTCATAGTTTGGTGGCTGGGCACCATTAGTTTCCTTGCTCTGTCTGCCTCTGCACCCTTTTGTGTGGGCACATAATGGTATGATTTTTGTTCTTTGATGCCTGATACCTGGTTCTTTCCACTCCTCATGGTCACACAGGCTGGTGTGCTTTTTCTATGGTAGGCTTTGTTGCACTGTGTGGTCATCCTCAATCTTTAAGTCCTCAGGCATTATATCTTTTGATAGCCAGGTACCATCAGCTATCTTCACCTCTCTTGATCATGTCCCCTGTCCTCAGTGATCATCTCAGGAAAGTGCATACACAGTGAAATGGGTTTTCCTGTTTGATGCCTGAGACCTGATCCTTTTGACACCTTGCAGTCACACTGGCTGGTGTGCTTCTTCTGGGTGGGCTTGGATACTTCTCAGCTAGTTGGCCATTTGTTTATCTTCGGGCTTTGAGACCCCAGACTGTATATACTTTGATATCTGGGTGCCATCAGTTTTCTTCACCACATTTGATTATGCACCTGTTTGACTTCAGTGATCATATTGGGCCAGTGAGCATCATGGCCAGATTGATAGAACAAAGTGTTCTTGCATTGAAGGAGTGCCTGGGTGGGGGCCCAAGGTCCAGCTGCTGCCTTAGTTCTAAGCCTATAACTATATGTACCTGAACTTATTCCCACCTTATCATAGATGATTATATTTATATATATAGATGCCTGTGTTTAGACCTCTACAAGTACTCTTTGCCTACTCTTTCCTTCCTCTATTTCCTTCTGCATTCCTCCTGTCCCACTGTCATGCTCAGCCTTCATTTGAGTTTCAGAACTTCCTCTCTGTTACATTATACTTACTTTGGCCCTACCAGGCCTCCCCCACCCTCCTCACCACCAATTGTGGACCATTTGTTGTTCCCCCCATCCCTGAGTCTGTCCATGCCCCCCTTCCTCACCCTTTTCCCCCATGGCTGTCAGAAACCATAGGTCCAGTCATTCTCTCCTTCGAACTGTCCAGCCAGGAGTGCTCCCTTCTTGATTTGGTTCATTTTGGGGACTCAGACAGCCTTGCTTTCCTGCCGTGTGACCCCCAAAATGTCCTCTGTCGCTGTCTGTAGGGAGACAGTGTGATATGCCTTGGTTGTTTGCCCAGTTCCCCCTGTAGCTTAGGTTCCTGCAGGAGTATAGTCCTCTGAGCATTGTGGGCAGGGATCAGACTAGCCTGGAAACCAAACCAGCTCTCTCTTCCTCCATTTCCATCTGTCTCCATGTGGGTGTGGCATGCTGGTCACTCTCCACAACCTGTTCTCTGCCACACCCACGTCCATTGAGGGAGTCAGTCTGGCTCTGGTTATGGCCGGCTCTGTAGCTCTCTCTTTTCATGCCTCCTTCCAATGTTGTCCTCACGGTTGGGTGTTGCGTGGTAGGATCTGCACGCTCACTTCAGCTTCTGTGAAGACAAGACCCGTATTCGCCCCCTGGGTGAGTTAGTGCCCTGATCCCTCCCTTAACCTTTTACTTTCGAAACCCCTTTTCTCCCTCCCCATTCCATCCTCCCTTGCTGTGCTGTACCCAACATGTACATCCCTGGGTTTGGTTCCACCTCTCCCCCTTCCCTAGATCTCTAACCAAATGTTATGTTATAGGGGGTTTCTTTTCTATACCTACCATATTGGTTACACTTACCTCAGTGGACTCTTGCTGTACTTCTCCTTTTGTGATTGACTCACTTCGCTTAGCATAATTTCCTCCAGCTCTTCCCAGGAGAAGACATATTTTATGTGCTCATCAGTACTTTTGAGTGAAGCATAGTACTCCATTGTGTGTATGTGCCACAGTTTGCTGATCCATTCATGGAAATTTAAGTTGTTTCCAACTTTTTGCAATAGTGAATTGAGCTGCAATAAACATTGGAGTGCACACCACGGGCCGTGATTTATTTCTTGCCTCTTCTGGGTATATACCAAGTAGAGGGATAGCTGGGTCATAAGGTAGCTCAATTTCCATTTTCATTAGATATTGCCAGACTGCTTTCCATAGCAGCTGGACATAGCTACAGGACCACCAGCAATGTAGAAATGTTCCTGTTTTGCCCACATCCCCTCCAACATTTGTTGCTCTCTGATTTTCTGATTTGGGCTAACCTCAAAGGTGTTAGATGGTATCTTAGAGTTGTTTTTGTCTGCAGTTCTCTGATGGCTAATGATCTGGAGCATTTTCTCATATGTTTATTGGCCATATGGATCTCCTCCTTAGTGAAACTTCTTAGTTCTTTTTCCCATTTCTTCAAAGGGTTAACAGATTTCCTCTTTTTGTAGGCAAGGAGGGTATTATAGATTTCCGTAATAAGCCCTTTGTCTGTTGTGTCGTTGCTAAAAATCCTTTCCTAATCTGTGGGTTCCCTAGTTACGATCTTGGTAAAATCTTTTCATGCACACAGGTGTTTTATCCTTAGTAAGTCCCATTTGTCAATTTCAGCATCTCCTGTGTGTATACCCTGCCCTATTGCAGTCAGTCTTTGTGTTCCTTGTGTCAAGAATCTTAGATTTTTCCCGATTTTTTTGCTAATAGTCCTGATGGTTTGGGGTTTTACTGCCAGATCCTTGATCCACCTTGAATTTGCTCTTGTGCATGGGCTGAGGTAGAGATCCTGTTCCATTTTTCTACATGTGGATTTCCATTGTTTCCAGTATCATTTGTTAAATAGAGCGTCACCATCCCACTTGATGCTTTTGGGGCCCTTGTCAAAAATCAGTTGTCTTTATGCTAATGGTTTTATTTCTGGGTTTTCTATTCTTTTCCATTGGTCTGAGTATCTGTCATTATGTCAGTACTATGCTGTTTTGACCACTGTGGCTTTGTAGTAGGTGTGAAAGTCAGATAAACTAAGCATTCCAACTGTGTCCTTCTCCTTGAGGAGGTCTCTGCTAATTCTGGGCTTTTTTCCCCTTCCATATGAAGTTGATGATCAGTTTTTCCAGTTCTCTGAAGAAGGCTGTTGGTATTTGAATTGGGATAGCATTGAACTTATAGAGTGCCCTGGGTAGGATAGCCATCTTTACTATATTGAGTCTGCCAACTCTGTGAGCATGGGATTCCTCCATTTGTGGAGGTCGCTTTTGGTTTCCTGTAGCAGTGTTTTATACTTTTCCTTGTATAGGTCTTTTGTGTTTTTTGTTAGATATATCCCTAGGTACTTCAATTTATTTTTGGCTATTGTGAATAGTACTGCCTTTCTGATCTCCTCTTCCATGATCTTTTCAGATGTAAACAGCAAAGCAATTGACTTCTGTTTGTTAGTCTTGTACCCTGCCACTCTTCCATATTCCTCTATTGCCGTTAGTATTCCAGTTGTGGAGTGTTTGGGATTTTCGATGTACAGGATCATGTCATCCACAAATAACAATAATTTCACCTCCTCCTCCCCCAGTTGGATAGTTTTGATATCTTTCTGTTGTCTTGTGTTATTAGCTAGGACCTCCGGTACTATATTGAATAGCAGTGGAGATAAGGGGCATCCTTATCTAGTCCCCTTTTTCATTGGGATTGATTTAGCCATTTCTTCATTGATAATGATGTTAGCTGTTGGCTTTTCATATATAGCTTTTGTTAACTTAAGAAATTGCCATTCCATTCCTATCCTCCTGAGCATCTTAATTAGAAAAGGGTGTTGGATGTTGTCAAATGCTATCTGTGCACCTATGTATATATAATCATGTGGCTCTTATGTTTTACCTTATCAATGTGGTGTATAGTATTGATGGATTTGCAGATGGGAAACCATCCCTGCATCCCTGGGATGAATCCTACCTGATCCTGATGGATTATGTGCTTTATATACTTTCATATTCTATTGGTCATTGTTGAAGATTTTCGCATCTATGTTCATCAGAGATATCGGTCTGTAGTTCTCTATTCCTGTGGGATCTCTTCCCTGTTTAAGTATCAAAGTTATACTGGCTTCATAAAAGAAGTTTCCATCCTTTTCTATGCTCTGAAAAACTTTGTGGAAGATCAATGCCAGCTCTTCCCGGAAAACTTTGTAGAATTCCACTGTGAAGCCATCTGGTCCGGTAGTTTTTTTTGTTGGTAGCTTCTTGATAACCATATCTATTTCTTGTTATGGGTTTATTTAAGTTCTTAACCTGTACCTGAGACAGTCTGGGGAGAGATTGCTTTTCCAGGTATTTTTCCATAGCTTCCCCATTGTTGAACTCATTAGAGTAGAGCCTTTCATAGGATGTTGTGATTATTCTTTTAATCTCAGTAGGGTTTGTTGTGATTACCCCTGTTTCATTCCATATCATGTTTATTGTTGCAAGTTCTTTCCTTTCTTTGATTAGTTTTGCCAAGGGTGTGACAATTCAATTGATCCTTTCAATGAACCAGCTCTTTGCTGCATTGATCTTCTGCATTGATCTTTTATCTTCCCATTGGTTCAACTCTGCCCTGATTTTTATTATATCTTTTCTTTTGCTGTAGGAGGGATTATTCTGTTGACTCTTTTTTAATGAGAGCATATCTGTCATGAGTCTCTCTTCCTTTTTCATATATGCACCTATTGCAATCAAGCTATCTCTGATGACTACTTTTACCATATCCCAAAGGTTTTTATAGGAGGTGTTTTCATTCTCATTAGCTTCTAGAAAGTTTTTGATCTCCTCTCTTATCTGGTTAAGTACCCATTCATGCCAAAGAAGCTCATTATTGATCCTCCAACTGTTTGTCTTTGCCTTCCTGGTTGTCTTTGATTGATCTCTAACTTTATGGCATGGTGATCAGAGAAGGATGTCTGTATGATCTCTATATGTTTACTTAGGCTTGACTTGTGACCCAGCATGTGGTCTATATTTGAAAATGTGCCGTGTGGGCTTGAGAAAAATGTGTATTTTTTTCATTTGGATAAAAAACTCTAAATATATCTATCTGGTCTAGTTGCTTAATTATATTGTTTAGTTTTATAGCCTCTTTGCTGAGCTTCCTTAGCAGTGATCTATCTGTCTCTGGAAGCAGTGTATTGAAGTCCCCTACTATAATTGTTGAGCCTGTAAAATCTTTCTTCATGTTCTGGATGGTCTATTTGATGAATTTCTTGGGTCTCTCATTTGGTGCATATATGTTTATTATGATCACAGGTTCCTGTCAAGTGATCCTTTGAGCATTATAAGTAAGGGCTCTTTCTTGTCTCTTTTTATGGTTTGAACCTTGAGATCAATTTTGTCTGAGATTAGGATTGTGACTCCTGCTCTTTTTGAGTCACCATTTGTCTGTTATATCCTCCTCCAGTCTTTTATTCTAAGTTTATTCTTGTCTGTGATCTTAAGATGTATTTCCCGCAGGCAACAGATTGATGGGTTATATTTTCCAAGCCAGTCTGAGAGGTGTTTTATTTTAATGGAGGAATTGAGGCTGTTTACATATAGGGTTATTGTCCCATTCTGTGGGTTCATTGCTGACATCTTGTGGCTTTTGATTTGGATGATTTTCTACCACCTTTTTAATTGATGCACTGTGTTTTTGTTGGGAGGCTTCTTTGTTGCCATGTTTTCCTCCTGCGCCCATATTTTCTAAGCAATTGGTATTGGTTTGTTAGGTTCTAGATGGAGTTGGGCTATATGATGTTCTCCTGCTTATGCTTGGTGGATGTTGGTCTTCCGGTCATAGTGAGTCAGCAAGGATCTTCCTCAGTGTTGCGTGTCTCACAGCATATTCTTTAAGTTTTTCTTTGTCCTGGAAAACCCTTATCTCTCCTATTTTGATAGATAATTTTGCAGGGTAGAAAATTCTAGGGGAGGCATTGTTTTCTTTCAGGTTCTGAAAGATGTTAGTCCACTCTCTTCTCCTTTTCAGGGTTTCTGTTGATATATCTGCACATATTCTAACATGAGAGCTTTTGTGTGTGACCATCTTCCTCTTTCTGCTGCCCTTAGAATTTTCCCTTTTCCTCGAAGTTGGATAATTTAACTATTATATGCCTTGCTGAGCTCTTCTTGGGGTCTAGTCTTCTTGGCATACTCTCTGCTTCCCGTGTGACTGACTGATTCTCTTTCATTGGGAGGGGGACGTTTTCTTCCAGAAATTCCCTTACAAATTTAGCTGTTGACTTCTTCATTGTGTCTTGTTCAGGTAGGCCAATAATTCAAATGTCCCTTTTCATAGCATCAGTCATTGATCTCGGGTTTTCTTCAGTCTCTTTTATAATTTTGTTTGATTGCCATTCCCATTTGCTGAGGTTTGCTTGATCATCTTCAAGATCATGGATATGGCTCTCAGCCTCCCCTATCCTATTCGTGTGTTCGGTAATTTTGTGAGAAGCTTTGACTACTTTCTCTGTCAATTCCTGTATTTCCCTTTGGTGCATGGATTTCTTGCTCTCTATCATGGCCTTCATCCCCTCTATCACTGCTTCTTCACTCTGTATAACTTCCCTCATCTCCTGTCCTACTCCATACAGCCTTCTGAAAATTTCTTTTTGTGGTAGGTCCACATCAGATTTTTCTATGAGTGCCGTTAGTTCTATTGATAACATTTGTCTTTTCTGTTTACTTATTGGGAGTGATATGGTATGGTGTTGTTTACATGATGATTTTGAAGAGGTGGGTGTCATATTCCTAGGAGATGAAGGTGTCTTGCCTACTCTCCCAGTGTGATTGGCAAAAGTACTTGCAATGAATACCTTGGCCTACTATGGAAGCAGGTGCGGCTTCTGTGAATGTAGGTGCTGTGGTGCCTCAAAAATGAGCAGTAGTAAGAGGTGGTGGGCACCATTGGCAACAGTTATGGGGGACTCAATTTAACAAAAGGACGATTCTGATAGATTGGTAGGGCTATATGAGGTCCCTTGGCAGGTTTGGTGTTGATTGGAGCTAAGGTGGTGTGACCTTCCCTGGGTTAGAAGGGGTCCCCAGAACTGGGATGCTGGTCCCCTGTACTTCCAGCCCCAGGCTGAGTCTGGTATGCATTCTCTACTAATCTGCTGCAAAGATACAGACCACGACTCTGAGGTTTGTACCTCAAGGCTGGCCTCTAAGACCCTGGCTCACTCGATGAGTTGTGGACTTGAACATTTGGGACAGTATCTCTGCTTTCCCACGTCTCCTGGCGAGTTCACCCTGCAGGGTTTGTTAGGCCCCGTCCTTCACTCAGAATCCCCCCTGCTGGGCAGCAAGTTTTAAGAGCCCTCTTTGCAGTGGCTGCTTTCCTCTGTCTCTAGATGAGTTAGCACTTCTGGGCCTGAAAGCCCTGGTCCATGCCTCAGACTCCTGACCCTAAGGTGGGCCTGGGCTGCAGTGTGTCTGCAAGGGCCAGTTGTATTGGTTGCAAGAGATGTGCTTGAAAAGCCCAGTTCCCACTATCTGCTTGTGCCAGCTAGGGGCAAGACTGTGCCACAGGCCCTGGAGCCTCTCAGACTCCCCTGCTATGGCAGGGCTGTGTGGCTTGCCTGCCCAGCTAGACAAACTGACCCACAGTTCTCGTGAGTGTGGGCAAGGAGCTCTTTCCTTCAGGAATCAGGCCAGCTCTCTCTGTGGCCCCAGAAGCTACCATACAAAGCAGCACGTATTGCGTGTCCTCACCACGTCCCCTTTTCTAAGAAAACTTGGCTAGTTCGCCATAGACACTGATCACCCACTGATCACCGTGAGGGAGAGCAGCACGTAGTGTTCTGGCCAAGTCTTCCAGCCCGTGAAAATCTGTCTAATCCATACTAGTCTGCGCCACAAAGTCTATCCCTGCCACACAGAAGGAGTCTCACAGAGCCCGTTCTCCTGTGGAGAAAGAGGCTAGATTGTGTGCAGACCCAGTCGATCCTAGAGAAGCGGCATGCAACTCTGAGGCGACCAGGTGTCCCCGCCCCAGCTAGCAAGTCTGGCTGCTGCTGACCACCACATAAAATGCACACAATCGCTGCTACACGTTCTAGCTCTGTCCTTTCTCCCGCGCAGACAGATGGGCTCAATTGATGGCGTTCAGGCCTCAATCGCCTCTTGGAGAGCAGCAGTGAGAGTTGGTGTCTGGCACAACTGCTGCTACAAGTTCTAGCCCTGTCCCTTCTCCCGCGTGGAGAGACTGGCCTGCCCAGTCGCTTGCATGCCGGGCCCTATTGCCCCTGGGAGAATGGGTGTCTAGGTCATCTCTCCCGCCCCCGCAGCTAGCTAGTTCGGGTAGCCAAAGGCCACCACACACAATGCATGCAGACGCTGCTACTGGTGCTGGAGGCGACCCCAGCCAGCACCGACGCTGGGAGTACCAGCACGGGCAATAACAGCTACTGCAGGTTTGGGTCCTGAGACCCTGGGTGGCTGCCGGAAGGGAGCTGAGCAGAGTCACAACAAACCCCATGCAAGGTGGGAATTGTGGGAAACAGGCACTGCTCTCCTACGTGGGAGTCACTAGTGGACAGCTGGTATGCAGTGACCAGACACAACCTTGGGGAGCTCTCTACCCTGACCATCCTGTTCTTGGGACAGCGGTCAAGCGCCTCGGGGGGAGACACACAGGTCTCCCCACCGCTGGCGGGAAATCTCCAATACATGGATCCAGATCCCAGGAGCTTGAGACAAAGCAGATGTGAGGCAGAGTCCCTTCCTGGACAGGGACGCCCACTTGTAGGGACCTTTCCAGTCACCAGAACACTTCCACTTGGCCTCCTAGACACCAGACTCAGTGGAGTTCCTTGTATGGACTGCTTATCTCCGTGCCATCTTAACCCCCTCCTCGGCCTTGATAAGAGTTTTCCAGTTTGTCACTTGCATCTGCTCCCTCCCCACTCCCCCACTTTATCCTACCTCCACCCCAGTATAAAACTTTGGAGTACTTTCAAGAGCTGAACCAGATCTGGTCTTTATTTAAAGTGTTGATCTTGGGATGTTTGACATAGGTTATCATTTGTTTTCTATCTTGAATTAAAAGTGTCTCCTTACAAATTTTGCTAGATGAAAGTACCTGTTCACTTTTATCAGCCTAAACCCCCAAAACCCTAGAATCAAACTTAGCTCCAACTCTCTTACTCTCTTACGGTAGAGTACAGGTGTCCCTGTGGATTTCCAGGAGGAGTAGAAAGCCTCATCTTTCTGCTACTGAGTGACTGGTGGTTGAACTGCTGAATTGAGACCCAACTCATCACTGCTATACCATCAGGATTCCTAGGCTAATTGGAGGTACCCAAATAGCATATGAATCAGTGTTAGGGTTTTCCATTCTGAACCCCCTGATGGAAAGCCAAGGAACATCCCTTTTTCCGTCCCTCTCCACTCCTTTTCTCGGTCTCTCTATTTTCCCTTTCACGTGTCCTGATCTCCACAGCTTTTTCTTTATAACAAGTGCCTCAAAAATATCACCAGATTTGATAAGCCCACAGAAGATGGGAAAAGGGTTTTTTAACCCCCTCTGTTCCCTGCACAAAGCAGCTGTTTTCTGACAACTTGACAGGACTCTGACTGCCAGTTTAGATTCTGTGTGTGCTCCTAGAGCTCTCCTGTTTCTCCCCATTAACCATGCAAACCTGAGCCCTGCTCGTTTCCTCTGGCAGAACCCCCCCCTTCACCATGGCATCCATCTTTGAGTGGGACTCTGTCTGCCACAGCTGGCAGGGAAAGAGAGCCTGCCTTCAGGGACACCACCCCATGAATTGTCTGAGTTGGACTGGGAGAGCTCCCATTCCTGCTATGTGTGTTAGTTGGGTCGTGGCAACTAGTATTTGCTGTGAGATGAGCAGCCGGGGGGTTGGAATTTTCTTATTTTTTAATCCTTACCTTTCTACGTGACCCAAACAGAGATGATGGCAATTTTTCAGACAAGACATCGAGAACTTGATGTCAGTTCAGGTCACAGGAACTACAGATTTTTTAAGTACTATTTCCAGCCTCCCTGTCCCCTGTCCTGCCTTACCCTCCTCACTGGCACCAGGTAGCTCTGGGTAGCTCTGCAAGTTGGTATTCAAGTAGCCAGGACCATTTTCTTTTTTAAACTTTTCAGTATTTTTTTCCCTATATACAAAGAATTACAGTACATGCTTATCGGGATTCTTAGCACAGGGCTCCCTTCTTTTTTACTAGAAGTTGCCCTACAGCTGACCACCTATGGCGGAGGGGGCAAATAAACAGCGCGGAATCTTGGCTATCTTACCACCCCCATCCCCCACCTCTTTCTTAAAAATATAGACAAATCTCTTTCTCAGCTTACTTCTTTGCCAAGACCTAACAAGCTGCTCTTCCACGCACTCCTGTGTGTGGTACTCACCTGTCCACGCCACACAGGCAGCAGCACCCCATGGACCTGGCGAGCCTCCACTCTGCCCTAGCCTGCACAGATAAAGCACCAGAGCCCAGTTTCTCCTCCTCCTCTCTGGGCTCACCTATCAAAGCTCTGCTGACTCCTAGGTGCTCCTGTCAAAGCCCCTGAACAGTCTGAGGTTTTCAAAGTCACGGGGAAAGAAGTGCTAGCAAAGGGCCCACCGAAGAGTTTAACATGGGTTTTGTTTTATTTTGGCTTATGTTGGTGGGAAACATTTCTTGTTAATGTTTTTAATTAGAATAAAATCCCTTTCTACTTCCTTAAGAAACATTTCCCTTAGTCTTCATAAGCAGCAGAGGTGTTCCCAGGAGAAGAGGGCAGAAGGTAGCTGCAGGAGTTGCCCCCTTCAGAGCTCTCGATCAGATTGTGAGAGGCAGTATAGATAGAAGTCGTGAACAGGGTGAGCCCGGCTCTTGCCCAATGCTGCAGTCTGGTGGAGAGGACTAATTTTTTTATCAGTCTCTCCAGCTGTCTGACTTGTCCCCCAGTCCATCGCTTCCAGTTCGTCTCTGTCACGCAGATGCCATCAACATTTGTATTTATTGCTATTATTGTTGTTGCTGCTGCTGCTGTTGATAGCTGTATGCATCAACCCTGAGCGTTCCCACTTCATGGAACTCTTCTCTGTTGACACTCGCACCTGTCAAGAGAACCCATAGCAGTGAGGCAGATGAGATGGTTGCTACGAACTTTGAGAAATGTAAAATGGAGT
The DNA here is from genome assembly GCA_004026705.1 of Nesogale talazaci. Lineage (NCBI taxonomy): Eukaryota > Metazoa > Chordata > Mammalia > Afrosoricida > Tenrecidae > Nesogale > Nesogale talazaci. The sequence continues at coordinate 15,456 of PVJH01004207.1, forward strand.
CCAGGATCAAAGCATTAATAACTTTGAAACATTCTTAGAATTCCCCCCGCCAACAGGTTTACTGGCATATAATTCACATTGCATCCAATTTAGTGGTTCAATTGCAACGAGAAGAGCTATGCATTCATCACCACAACCAGGTGTAGAACATTTCCTTCATGCTTGTACTCACCATTATTACCTCCCCATTCCCTCCCCAAACTCCCCTGCCCAACCCCCAAGGAACAATTAATCCACTTACTAACATTATAGATATACTTATTCTGTATTTCTTTTTTTAAAAAATCATTGTATTGGGGGCTCATAATTCTTATCAGAATCCTTCCATCCATCCATTGCATGTCAAGCACATTTGTACCTCTGTTGCCCTCATCATTCTCAAAACATTTGCTTTTTACTTAAGCACTTGACATAAGCTCCTCATTTCCCCCCTCCCTCCCCACTACCCCTCCCTTGTGAATCCTTGATAATTTATAAATTATTATTATTTTGTCATGTCTCACACTGTCTGTCTCCCTTCACCCACTTCCTCTTTGTCTGTACCCCAGGGAGGAGGCTATATGTATATCCTTTTAACTGGTTCCTTCTTTCTACCTCACCTTCCCTCCACCCTCCCAGTATCCCCACTTTCCCCACTGATCCTGAAGAGACCATCTGTCCTGGATTCCCTGTGTTTCCAGTTCCTATCTGTACCAGTGTACATTCTCTGGGTTAGCCCGATTTGTAAGGCAGAATTGGGATCATGATAGTGAGGAGGAGGCAGCATCGAAGAACTAGAGGAAAGTTGTATGTTTTATCATTTCTACACTGTACTCTAACTGGTCTGTCTCCTCCCTGCAACTCTTCCTCTGTAAGAGGAAGTCCATCATCCACAGATGGCTTTGGGTCCCCAATCTGTACTCTTCCTCATTTACAATAATATAATTTTTAGTTCTTTTATGCCTGATACCTGATCCCTTTGACACATGGGCTGGTGTGCTTCTTCTATGTGTGCTTTGTTACTTCTGAGCTGGATGCCTGCTTGTCTATCTTCAAACTTTTAAGACCCCAGATGCTATATCTTTTGTTAGCCAGGCACCATTAGCTTTCTTCACCTCATTTGCTTATACACACACACATTTGTCTTCAGGGATCATGTCGGGGAGGTGAGCATCATTGAATGCCAATTTACTAGAACAAAGTGTTCTTGCAGTGAGGAAGTAATTGAAGTGAGATCCAATGTCCATCTGCTGTCTTAATACTGAACATGTAAATATATACATGTAGGTCTATTTTCCCATCATCATATATAAATATATTTACCTATGTACATGCCTGCATCGAGACCTCTATAAATGTCCTTTGGCCTTCTAGTTCTTTTCTCTATTTCCTTTTACTTTCCACTTGTCCCATCATCATGCTCAGCTTTCATTTCGGTTTCAGTAATTTCTCTAGGTTACCTTACCCTTGATCAATCCCTACCAGAGCTTTCACACGTGCCTTGCTAGTGATTTTGCATCACTTGTTCCTTTTTATCTGGGTTGGCCAATTCCACCTCCTTTCCTCCACCTCCCCCTCTCCCATATCCCCCCAGAACCATCAATCTCGTCGTTCTCTCCTCCTTCTCTCCTCCAGACTGACCATCCAGCCTATCTTATCTAGATACACCTGCAGAAATAATAATGTGCAAACAACAACAACAACAACAACAAAAAGACACAGCGAGATGAAGCAGCAAAAGCACCAGAAAAACATATATAAAGAAAAATAATATAAAGAAAAACCTGTAAATAATTCAAATCTGCTTGTTGACTTCTAGGTGTGACCTCCTATGGGGTTCCACACCCTGGCCCCAAAGTCTATCCTTAGCACTCCCTCAGGAACTCGGTGCTCTGCGCCAACCGCTGCTTTGATGCATCCTTTTAGTGTTTTCCTCTGTGCGGTAGGGTCAGATCGGATGCAATCCCAACACTGTGCCCCCACTGTTGTCCCCTGTAGGGCCATGGGTCAGGAAGGGACATCGTGTCTCATAGTGGAGCTGGTCATCTGGCCCTCTCTGTATGTTGGCTGTTCTGAGTGGGCATATCGTCCTCAAGGCTTGGTGGGCCATGATGCACTCCAATCTCTCTTCTCCCCCACCCCTACATTTGCTCCTGTGTGCTCTGGTCAGACATGTCTCTCTCCCCCGAGATTTCGTGCTATCCTCTAAAGTAAATTCTTCTGGGGGAAGGGGTGGCTGTCCACATGGTTGGGCTTGGGGCCAGCCCTCAGACCCCTCCACTGGATCCCTGCTTCATGCATTCACATCCTGCAACACTGGGATTAAGTCTGGTCCCTCTTTCCTTGTAGAGATATAAATAATACCCTCCTCTTGGGTAGAACAGTGCCCTGTTCCTCCACTTCACATTGCTATCTTCTGCCCCACCCCATCTTTTATAGTTGGCTACCATAAGTAGCCCTGGATCTGGTCTGGCCCCTGCCATACTACTTAGACCTCACTCCAGGAATTTTTATATACAGTAGCATTTTCCCTATGCCCACTTTCCTTTTTTTTTTTTTTTGTTTACTTTAGCAGACTCATGATGCACTTCTCCTTTTGCACTTGGCTTACTTCACTTAGCATGATTTCCTCCAGTCCTTCCCATGCGACAATATGCTTCATGCATTCAACACTGCTTTTCAGCAATGCATAATATTCCATTGTATGTAAGTAGTGCAGGTTTTTAATCCTTAGTCTCTTGATGGAAATTTGGGTTGTTTCCAACTCCTTGCAATTGTAAGCTGTCAACAATGGGGCACATATATCTGGCCGTGGTTTGTTTATTCCGCTTCTGGGTGTATGCCCAGTAGGGGGATTGCTGGCTTGTATGGTAGCTCAATTTCCATCTGTTTTAGAAATTGCTAAATCAATTTCTATAATGGCTGTACATACCTACAGATCCACCAGCAGTGGATGAAAGTTCCTATCTTACCACAGCCCTTCCAACAGAGGTTGCTTCCTGATTTTTTTAAATTGGGATATTTTTGAGGATGTTAGGTGGTATCTCATAGTTGTTTTAATTTGCTTATGGCTCTGATGGCTAATGATCAGGAACATTTTCTCATATACTTATTGACCATTCAGATTTATTTCCCTGTGAAGCTTCTGTTCAGGTCTTTCGCCCACTTCCTCAGTGGGCAGTTCGTTTTACACTGGGCAGAGCAGAGTGGCCTGGAGGATTAGAGTGACTTGTTAAAGGAAAGAGAAGATCTGGAGAAAAACAAGAGAAAAAAAGAAAGCAAAGATAGGGGCAACAATGCTAAGCCAACTAACACCTACTCACACAAAAAAAGTGCTAAGACCAAGCAAAAGTAAATACCATCAAAAAAGGAAACTACAAAATAGGAAAACTGAGTGTGGTGGGACTGTAACGGGAAAGAGAATGGATAGAAGAGGAGAAAAAAGTAAATGAAGAATAAGATGGGGGGGGATCAAAGAAAAGAAAAAAATAGACAGCTGAGCTCTTGCCATGTGCAGTGCTGTCACAGGGGCGAGGCTGTAGTTCTCCCCACTGGGTGGGCAGAGTTGCCCTAGGAAGAAGGTCTGGGATTAGAAAGCAGCCATGGTGTGCGGAAGAAAGAAAAGGAGAGGAAAGAAACAGAAAAGCAGAAAGAGAGGAGAAGGAGGCACAGAGAGATAAAAGGAGAATAAATAGAAAGAAGGGGTAAAACACAACTCTGTGCACATGATTGACTGTGATGGTAAAGAGAGAAGGAAAGAAATAAAGAATAAAGACCTAGCTGATCCCTGATTGCCTGAAGGTGGGCCCAGAGGCATTTAAACCCTTCCCCTAGATGGCAGGTTGGTGTGCCCATTTAGTGCAAGGCCCCAGTGATACTGGGCAGAATCGCCCTAATTGGGAAGATCACCTGAGAGGCCCCATGGAGGTGTCCTCAGCCACACCGAATGCTGTAGAGACTTGTTACAGCTGCCGGGTGTGGGGTGCATCCCTCTCCCAGAGAGCAGGCCGGAGTTTCCCGGGCTATTTGGGTGGAGTTGCCTGATGGCCAGGATAGTGGCCTCAAATCCAGCAGTAGCATATGATAGGAAAGAGAGGGAGAAAAGAGGGAAAAGAGAGAAAAGAAAGAAAAAAATAACAAAACTGGGCCCATTGAGACCGTCTGTGGTGTGAAAGATGGCAGGGCAAGAGAATAAAGAAAGAAGAAATAGAGTGGTAAAAAGGAGATAATTCAAGCTTGGTCACCTGACCGTGGAGCTAGAGGAGTTCCAACTCCGCCTCAAGGTCGTAGAGTGGTGTGCCCACTTGATGTAGGGTTCTACTGATGCTGGGTGGGATGACCCTCGAAGGCAAGATGACAGCACCTCCCAGGCATCAGTTCCCAGCAGTACTGAGCTCTTGAGTTCGCTGGTATGCCTGCCTTGTGCTGTATGTAGCACTACAGCTGCTGGTGGTGGTGGTGGGGTGTTTCCTCAGCTCCATGGAGGGCCCCTGGACAGGCAGGGTCTCCCCATTTGTGTAGACTCACTGAGAGGGAATCTGGGTTTGTTAACCAATCTAGACTGCTTATGCCCTACTAGATCAGAGCTTTTCTTGTTTTGTTTTCCCCTGGCCAGCTAAAATAGAATTAGATTAAATTGGCTCCCTGGCTCTGGTCTCTGACTCTGCTCATTTATGAACAGGGTCTTTGTTACATTGAAAGCCTACTTGGGGGTTGCTCAATGAGCCTGGGATTTATCATTGTTACCCAGAAAATATAATGTATTATTTTGGATTTATCGTGTCCCTTGATTTGAATTGGGGTTTGACATGCTGGGCCCCAGAGGGGGAGACACAGCTTATCAGGGAGTTTGTTTACTTCTTGGCCCACTGGAACTGAATTCGCCCTGTGGACTATAACTGTCTACTTATTTCCTGCCATACAATGCCCTAACTCAGGTAAATTCCTGCTTTTTTTCTACTCCAAATGATGGCCCCGCTTCCCAGGTTCTAAAATCAAGACAGGTAACAGTGCAGGGAGTTCTGATGCGGGTTTCTGTGACTGGGTCTCAGAGGTTCTCCTCATGCCTGGGATTATGCCCCCTTTAGGCTCAGCTTGGGGAGATCATAGCTTGGGGAAATCACTACTTACTGTGAAAGGGCGGAGAGCCCACAAGCCTACCATGCTGAATCTAGAGGGAATTAGTTAGAATCTTGGTTCACTTTGTGAGTGGAAATCACAAAAAAATGGGGTTCAGGAAGATGTTAGTACCCTAGTTCTAATTACAGGATTCCACCTGCCAGATTCCTTCACCTTGCCTCCCATTTTTCTGGTCTGGCAGCAGGAGCTCTGGGCCAGTGAGTCTTAAATAGACATTATTTTCTCTGCAACCAGACCTGAATTTAATCTACAGAAAAACATTTTTAAAAATCCCACACAATCGGCCTGAGCCCCGGTGGTGTAGTGGTTGAGTGAGGGGCTGCAGCCCACGGGCTTGGCGGTTCAAAAGCAGCAGCAGCAAAACTGGGTAGCTCCCACGATCACCATAGGGCAGGGATGCCCCCCCCCCCAAAAAAAAAACAAAACAAAACCAAAAACGGACAAAAGAAATCCCACACAATCAACAAGAATAACAAAATAGAGCCGATTAAAAACCTCAATTGGCTAGAAAGCAGAAAATATTAACAGGTAGAACAAATTTAAATGCATCATAAGGGAGATAAAATAATAACGTGTTCATCTAAAATTTAACTTAACTGCATGTGCCGCCACCCACTTTCCCATGAACTCTGCATGTTAGATCCATTTTTAGAGCTAAACACACAAAAACTGAGAGAAAGCTAGTTTGTGACTCCAACAGGATTTTTTTTTTATTTCAAAATTGGGTCTCATGTAGACGAGTGGGTCCTATTGGATTGAGACTTCTCTCATTTCTATCTGTGTGTTTATTTTCCATTGTAATCATACAAAGAGCAGCAAAACTTACAGCATCAAGACAACTGAAAAAACGAAACTCATTGTGATCAAGTCAATTTTGACTGAAGCGCATAAATATAAGAGAAAATGAAAAAGAAAGAAAGAAAATTGGTCTAAATACAAAAAGTAAAAATCCTGACTTCACTACTTAAGAATCTCACATACTGCTTGACACAGTGGATGCATGTATGGATTGTGATCAGTGCTGTATGATCCCCCAATAAAGTTTTTTTTTAAGTAAAATACACAAGGCAGTGATGCCACACACACAAAAAGTAAAATACACATAAATAGGCAAAAGATGTGAACAAAAATAAAAATAAGCAAATACATTTAGAATGGAGTTTTAAAAGTAATTGAATTCTAATTATAAAATCATAGGTACTTGTAATAGATACTCTGAAATAAAAATATAAAGAACATAAATATTTTCCATTATCAATATTCCAGAGTTAAACATTCTAACAGTTTTTAATGCATGTATCATGAAACTGAAATATGCCCGCAATCAAAAGTTTGGTGTGTTTTTTTTTTTGGGGGGGGGGGGGGCGTCACTGCTCTTCGGTGGTGGGAGTAGGAGGCCCAGCCCCACTGCTGGAATTGAACCTCCGTCCCAGTGGGCCGCAGTCCCGCGCACAACCACTATGCCACCGGGGCTCAGCCCAAGTTTGGTGTTTTTATCTTAAACATAAATTGCATTAATAAGATCTTTTCCTTGTATTATAAAAAAAGAATCCCATATACAAGAAGTTTCTCAGAGAAGTAGAATTCAGACTTACAGAACCAGACCAGCTATGCCACCAAGCTCAGCTTCCATGATGATACTGGTAAGAATGTTCTCCAATGTATTTGAGCAGTAGCTGTGGCCTGGCTCCGAACCACTGCCTACTGAAGCCAGAGATCTCTGTAAATACCAAGTTGGGGTCTGATTGCCCATGTAGTATAGTAAGGGGGATATAGACCTATCAGGATGTAGTCATTGCAGACAAGGAGAGAAACAATAGTCATAAAATTGATGCAAGAGGTGGTATCAGTAAAGAGTCGGGGTGAAAGTCGGACTCTTTCAAAGATGTGTGCTCACCGAATTTTGAGGATGCATTACAAACAAGTTCTAGGGCTGAACATCCAGGTAAACATTACAAACAAGTTCCAGGGCTGAACATCCATCTATTTTATACTAGATGTTACTGGGTGCTGTCGAGTGAGTACGGACTCATCGCAGCCTCGTTTACAACAGAACTAAACACTCCCTGGCCCTGCGCTGGCCTCACAATTGTAGTTAGGGTTCAGCCTACCGATGCAGTCACTGGTCCAGAGAGCCTGTCCAAGGTCTTCCTCTTTTTCACTGCCCCTCCTTACTTCTCCAAGGACTGGTCTCTCCTGAGAATATGTCCAAATTACTTGAGAGAAAGTCTTGCCAGCCTAGCTTTTACGGACCCTGCTGCCTGTGTTTCTTCCAAGATACCTTTGTTTGCTCTTTTGACAACCAGCAGTACATTCACTATTCTTCATCGGCACCATAGCTCAAGTGCATTTGCCCTTTCTTCCGTCTTCCTAATTCAGTGTCCAACTTTCACCTGCATATGAGGTGACTGAAAATACCATGGCGTGGGTCTGACACATTTTATTCCTCAAACTACCATTCTTACTTTTCAACACTTTGAAGAGTTCTTGTGCAGCAGATTTACCTAATTCAAGACTCTCTTACATGCAACTTCCATGAGCTGTGATTGTGGATTCAAGCAAGATGAAATCCCTGACAGCTTCAACCTTTTCTCCCTTCACCATTATGCTATCTATGTACAACAGAAAAAAATAGTATTATTGGTAGATTTGGGAAAAAACTCAATAGAGAAAAGTTTCAGTATTTTAGGGGAAAAGACATGTTAAATTAAAGTATGCCTATAGAGACCCCCTTTATTAAGTCTCAAACAGCAGGTGTATACATCATCCTGCCATAGTGGGAATCTGCAAGTAGATGCTTACATGAACACACAGGCTGAACAGGAAGGGGAGGGAAAGGGGAAGTTACACACCACACAGAGTTCACAGAGGACATTAGTATCTGTTTGTGGTGGGGATGTACTTCAATGTCAATTTCATGATTGGGAGTGTAGGGGTGGAGTCTAGCCTGTCAATCTGCAGATAGCCAATGAGACCTCTGTGTGGGCATGACTTTCTCTGCAAATTCTGAGAAATCTCAAGATATTTCCCCCGAGGGGATGAGAGACTTACGACTCTGTCCCTCAGAGAAGCACTATGGACAACACAAGAGTGTTCCTTGGAGACACTCTACTGACAAGACAAGGTGGCAGCACAGACCCTGGGTCTTAGGAACTGGAGGAGCCGGAGGAGAAGCCACACGGGATTACCCTGATAGAACCAGACCTCTGAAGCCGGAAAAGTCACACAGATCCCTGGCAGCACAGAGATGCTTCTACCACCGAGGGATACTGCTGATGGGCCCTGAGCCCTGGAAATGAGGAACCAAGAGAAGACCCCTAGCAGCACTGGGATGCTTCTACTGTCGCTGGATACACAAGACTCTGTACCCACTGGCCCGTGATTGTCCTGGTGTCATTGCACGTGCCTTGTGAGTCGGAAGTAGACTTTATAGATTGGTATCAGACATATGGGCTAATATCAGACTTATGACCTTGGACTGGACTGGGTTGGCATGCTTCCTCAGTTCCATTCCTCTTGTATATAAACCTTTCCCTTATATCCATATGCATGTTTATGAATTTGTTTCTCTAGTCTACATAGCACACTATGTATTTTCCTTTTTTTGTAAACATGTCCATGGATGTGGGGTAGCATGCAGGGGGCAAAGTTAAGGAACCATTTTAGACAAAAGCAGTCATCTGAAGGGAATGAGTAGATGGGCCCAGAACAACCTCCTGGAGGCAAACATGTGTAACAATGCTGGTTTTACATCTGTATTTATCATCTGGACTTCTTGGAGTTAAAAAGCTCCAAAGTTGTTAAAGACCCTTCCATCTGCGGCATTGCTCTCCATTTGGCAATTCTCTTCTTGGGAGACACTGGGATGCACCAAACCCTTTCTGCTAATATTCATGCTTTCATTTATCTGCTTGCTCAGTTAGAGTTCAGAATTAAACAGACTGCTTTAAACAGATCATGTTTAGCCCCACCGTATAGCCAGCTCTTCTGTTACCTCAAAAGAGTTGAAAGATGTTTTCTTTGTTCTTCTTCCTCTTGGTCCTTCAGTTCTTCTAAACACTCAACCTTGCTTTTACTGTAACTCATTATGTGAGCAGAACGATGTCTGTTGCAGCTACAACATTAAAACCAGCTTTTGTACCTCTGTGTATTTTTGTGTTACGGTGCAAATACCTTGCCATTCCAAGGGAGTTTTTTGAAGGATTGCAATTTCACCTACTGTGGATGTCTGAGTTTGTACTTGTGCCTCCACCAGCGTGAGCTCCCAAGACCTCCATTCTATGCAGGCCTGTGTCACTAAAAGAACCCTGGTGGCACACTGCTTAAGCACTTAGATGAAAGAAAAGGTGATTTGTTCCTATCAGCCATGCTGTCTGCTTCTGGAAAGATTCCCAATCTTGGAACCCCAAAGGACAGCTCTAATCTGTGTGATAGGTCCACTAAGAATCAGAATCAACACAATGGCAAAAGGCTTGGTTTTTGTTTTATTTTACTTTTAGGGGAGAGAGTATATGTGGAATCCCTAAAGTAGCTGCCCTAGCACCTAACAGTACATGATTTGTCACATGGAAATGTCTCTATTTCCTGAAGATCGGCTATAACAGACACTTAGTTCATTGGCGGGAGCCCTGGTGACAGTAGTTGTTCCAAGTCGGAATGCTAACCACAAGATTAGCTGTTCAATCCCATGAGTCAGTCTTGGGAAGAACGACGGGGCTTTCTCCTCCCACCAGGGTTTATTGTCTCAAAAATTCACGGGGCAGGTCTGCCCAGTCCTACAGAGTCCCCATAAGTCAGCATCGACTCAATGACAGTTTGAGTTTGTCTGGTGAGTTGACAAAACATAACCAGCTTTCTTTGTATTCCTTCAAATATGTGTAGACAAAAGAGGACCCTTTCTCAAACCCCACTGCATCATAAACACTTCTTTAGGCTGAACATTTACATGGTCCTAGGATAAGGTGACCAGACATCCTGCTTTTTAACATTTGTCCCGTGTCCCGCATTTTAAAATTAAAATAAATATAATACTATTTTTGCATTCTATGAACATTCTTGTTGTTCCATATAGATCAAAATTTTAATCAAGGAATGGTTCCCCCCCCATCCCCCCACCCCCGTCAATGGTGTCCTGCTTAAAATCTGGTCACTTTATCCTAAGATCATCCATGTACTTCTCAGCCTTGGCCACAGCCATCCACGAAGTAGACTGGGCTCAGCTTCCACACCACCCTCTGATTTTCTTTACCATCCCACGGCATCTCACAGACTAGGAGAGGGGTATAGCTGGCTGGTTGCCCCTCCCTCAGCTGCAGGCGCCTGTTTCCTTTTCCCAGGCCTCCCCTCTGGAGTTTATTTCCTGTGGGCTGTGCTGCTGGTCCTAGCAGCTGGCTGTCACCCTGCAGGAGGAGGAACTCTATACTTAGGCTGGATGATATTAAAGACCCAGGGGACAGTTGGACCTGTGGAGGACTATGCTGGTTCTTATTGTCATCATACTGAATACTATGGGAATTTGGTCACATGGTATTGCCGACTACTTAGTACCTACGACAAGCATTTGGAAAGCTTGTACAAGAAAAATGCCTCACCTTTATGTAGGATAACTCTTAGGCACTCAACAATGAGAAAGTTATATTGGAAGTACTCCAGATTTCAGGTTCTCCCCCGCACCCCGCCCCCCGCCCCGCTGTAATTTTTAAAATAAGATCTAATAAGACCGTTGTTTTCAGTGGCCAATCCACCAGCTAGCACATGTTCTTGCCCACCAGGTATGACATAGTCAGAATGAACTTACGTGGATGTACATTACAGGTTCACTCTGTAAGGCTTGATGGAGGTAACACTCGATCAGGTCACCTATGATAAGCCACTTGCTGGGGGCAAAGTGACTGTGGGCAGGGGCAGGTGCCATATGCTGAAAATGCTCAAGAGAGGGAGTTCCGCAGCTAACCTCACTGCAGCCAGAGGGATGAGCTACCTGGATTCTGGATATGGGACTTGCGAACTTGGCGACAGAAGATCACTGATGCCAATCAACACTCAAGCATTTTAGAATGTTAACTTCATATATTTTTAAACAACAACAAAAACCATAAATACACGTCCTCACGTCTCCTTTTAACACAGCTGGTGTTTGCATTTGCACGCCACATGTATTTATGCCCCAAAGACCAAGGCCTACATCTCCTCTGCTGGGAGCCAGCAGACTTTGTAGCCACAGCCACGGTGCTTGTGACCAGTCCCTCTGTGAGGGCCTTCTGTCATGCTCCATCCAGGAGCCACCATCCATCTGGCATCCACCATCTATCTTGTATCGACCCCTCAAAAAGATTTTAAAAATAATACTCTATTGAGTTTTCAGTAAATGGTGACACAAGTTAGGTTCCCACTTGAAAATTTCCCCACCAACCGTGAGGTGGGCTGAGGTAAATGCATCACAGTGTGACTGCATTCTCATTGTATCCTGTTTGTTGCCTGCCTCATGCGCTAGTTTCCCTCTTCCATCGTCTTCTTCTTTTGAGACAGTGTTGGCCTTCTTTTCAGACTTAGGGTTTTTAGGAGGATGCTGCTCTGAGAGGTACTGTCCTTTGTTTTGTGTGCCTCTCTGCTATTTCCACAGAAATTTAGTTCAGGGGGGTCAACGCGGTTCCAGGTTCAGCGTGTCTCTGGGCAAGAGTCTCGGGAAGTTTACTGTTCTTCACTAGACCGCTTTGCCTGGCATATTTATTTTATTGGTTGCTTTTTCAGGCTGAGTTCAGTTCCATATTTTTCTCCTGGTTTATCAGGATCCCAAGGATCACTGGTGGCAGAGTGAGTCACATGTTCGACTATTAACCACAGAGCCAGCAATTTGAAAGCACCAGCCACTTCTTGGGAGAAAGATGAGGCTCTCCATCCTGAAAAGATTGACAGTCTCACAGGACCACAGGTGCTGTTCTACCCCATGCTCGAGGCTTGCTGTGAGTCAGAGTAGACTCGTGTTTGGGGCAGCGGGTGCTTGGGCATTTTTGTTTGTTTTTGTGGCAGTCATGTGCTTATGTTAATTTCATGATTGAGATGTAGGGGTGGAGACTAGCCTGTTAATCTGGAGATAGCCATTGAGTAGCCAAGGAGGCTTCTGTATGGGCATGGTTTTCTCCTGATATGTCTGAGAAATCTCATGATATTTCCCTCGTGAAGATGAGAGGCTATCTCCCCGGTTGTTGGGAGTTAGTCTCAGAGATGATGAATCACGGAAAAGACAAGACGGCAGCATCTGAGGAGCTGGAGGAGAAGCCACACAGCTTTGCCCTGATGGAGCCAGACCTCTGAAGCTGGAGAGGCCACGTGGGGACCCCTACCAGTGATGAGTTGCTTCTGCCACCACTGGATGCTGTTGATGGACCCTGATCCCTGGAAGTGAGGAGCCATGGGGAGACTCCTGCCAGCGCTGGGATTCTGCACCCACTGACCTGCCACTTCATGAGTTGGAAAGAGACATTATAGACTGGTATCGGGCATATGTCTTAATATCGTACTTATGACTTTGTACTGGACTGGGTTGGGGTGCTTTCTCAGTGTTCCATTTCTTTTGTATATAAGCCATTCTCTTAAATCCATATGTATATCCATACATTTGTTCCTCTAGTCTACCCAGACTGACACAGTTTTTAAATCCAGGACCAATTATTATGGACCTAGTCAGAACAGTCAGTGGTGGCTGCCTGGTACTATTTGGCTTTTACGGCCTCAGGGTGAATGAAGTTATGGCTTCTGTAGACTTGTTTCTTCTTTACACTTTTGATTACTTTCTTACTAGTTTACTCCTGGCAAGTTGAGACCCACAGTGGCCACTCAAAAGCTTTCAAGACCCTAGATGCACTCACACAACTATCATGTCTATCACGTATTTGGGTGGAACTCTGGCAGTGCTGTGGGGTGAGTGTTGGGATACTAACTGCACGGTCAGAGCTTCAAAATCATCAACTACTTGGCGGGAGAAAGATAAGACTGTCTACTCCCATGAAAACGGATAGTCTCAGAAACCCTGTATGAGGTGTCTATAAGTTGAAGTCAACTCATTAGCAGTGGGTATGTTATCATGTTAGGCCAATTGACTGAGTCGTACGATTAGACTATGATCTTGTGCTTTAAAACTCAGAGAAACAATGTTTGTGGGATACACAAAGATTTCCCCCAAGTTGTCCCCCCAAATATATTGCCAAACCTGATGCTGCTTGATACCCATGGTAAATATCAGTAAACTCGGAGGCCAATGAAAGTAACTCAGAGGTTATTCTCCTGAAGGCTATCGACCATCTAGAGCAACAAGACTGTGTAGTCTGACTCACCCCCTCCCTTCTGACATTGTTCTCTTGAAGGCAAGCTCGGGATCACTCGAAGATGACTAAGATTAGGCTACTATATTGAGTCTAAGGTCTGCTCATCTTCCCACATATGTACCCCTATTCCCTTCCTTTACTACTGCATGTACATCCCTAGGTCATCCCCCTTCTATTGCTTGTATTGCCTATGTTACAACCCCTTCCTATGATGTAAGTCATTAACCTGTAATCAGGGGGGCTTGCATGCCCCCAAAGATATATAGAAAACCTCACAAGCACTCTCTTATCTTTCACATTCATGTGAACCACCAAAAGGAACTGAGGTGAGCATGCCACTATGACATGTGTCTGACTTCTTTATTTTACTCTCCTACTCTTTATGACTTTGCTATGATCTTTGTATATCATAACCGTACAGTTGCACTTACCAAATCTGAGATTAGTTGGGAGGGGCTGGCTTTCTCCACACGTGTTGTATGGTGTTTGACTAAGTCTAAAAAGCATTTACTATATTTTTCGGACCATAAGATGTACTTGCTGAGCCCCGATGGCGCAGTAGTTGTGTGCGGGACTGCGGCCCACAGGGTTGGCGGTTCAAATCCAGCAGCAGCTCTCCAGTAGCAAGAGTGGGCTTCCTACTCCCACCAGGGCAGTGATGCAAAAGAAAAAAAATGATGTACCTGACCACAAGATGCACCCTGTTTTTGAGCAGGAAAACAAGAAAAAATATTCTGAACCAAATAGTACCAGTGTACTAAAGTATTTATTAAAATACAGCAACATAGGGTAATATTTAACAGCGTAAACTCAACAGTGGTGTAAGCATTGTGATCGCTTTCATGAACAAATGCGCTGTGCCGATCATGTGACCTGACATTGAGACTCCAGGAGGCGGGGCTTCCCCCAAACACACAGCCATCCACAGCATGCAAACAGCAGCGGACAGTAAGTGGGCGCATGGGATCATAAACAAGTGTTCTGGAGTACCACACCTTCGGACCATTTTTGCTTTGCACGCGCTATAAATCTCTCCAGTCAGCAGGGCTTGAGCGACCCCATCCACTCCTCTGCATTCAACTGTATCCAACTTTTCATTTCCACTCCTGACATTGCCCGCCTGAGCTCTCCACTCGCTGTCTAACCCCTGCTTTGAAGCCGATGTGGTCTTCACTCAAGATTTTGTGCATCTGCAAGTGCTAGTGGTACGGTGGGTTAGGGTTAGGGCTACTGATCACAAGATGCACCCTCGTTTCTCCCCCACTTTTTTTTGGGGGGGGGGAAGTGCACCTTATGGTCTGATAAATATGGTATGTGTTAGTCCGGGTACACTAGAGAAACAAAGTCATGAACACGCATGTGTATAGAAGAGAAAGGCTTAGATACAAGATGAACGGGACAATGAGAGAGCATCGCAGCCCAGTGCAGTCCAAGTCCATAAGCCCAATATTAGCCCACATGTCCATTAGTCCTCTTCAGACTCAGAAAACACACTCAATGATGCCAGGACAATCACAGGCCGGTGGGTGCAGAATCCTGTGTACCCAGTGGCGGTACCCACAGCACTGGCAGGGGTCTCCACGTGGCTTCTCTGGCCCCAGAGGTCTGGTTCCATCAGGGTAAGACCATGTGTCTTCACCTCTAATTCCTCCAGGAATCAGGGTCTATCAGCATGCTGCCATCCTGTCTTGTCAGTAGAGTGTCTCTCAGGGACTGAATTTGTGTCTCTCATTTCCACAGGGGAAATACGGCAAGCTTTCCTAGAATTCTCAGAGAAAGCCATGCCCACACAGAGGTCTCATTGGCTATCTCCAGATTAACAGGCTAGACTCCACCCCTGCACTCTTAATCAAATTGACACCAAAGTGCATGACTGCCACATGGTATATTTATGTTTTTAATGAACTTATGTGCCTGCACACAGTATCTGTAGGTAGATATACACATATCTGTAGATATATAAGCACTTGCCGTCTAAGTGAAAAAATGGTTGTCCAGCCCTCCTAGAGGCTTCGGACAGAAAGATGTGGTGAACCGCTTCTGTAAAGGGTTAGAGCCTGAACATCTTATGAGCTTCCACTTGTCCTGTGCGTAGGAAATGACTTCACAGAAATGCCTCTTATTATTTTGTTTTATAAACATATAGTGATCCCTTTGAGTGTCGAACAGTTTCAAGCTTAAACTTTTCATTAGTCAAACAGCAAAGTTTGAAAAAAATATTCTTGGTGTCACTTTGTTCCACAGACAAACGGAAAATCCGACTTGCAAAACTGGCTGACAGTGACTGGACGGGGACACAAAGGGAGACACCTCAGTCCCCGCGCTCCTTTCACTCAGACAACACTCAGTGCTTGTGATGGTGAGTTCAAACATTTGCCACTGTGCTTTCTGTGTGTGCTTTGTTTGCATAAAATATTATTGCCCTGCCTCCCGAGAAATGTTGTGAGCCCAGCACTAAAACTAGAGGAAAACTATGAGAACCCTGATAGCGTTAAAGAAAGAAATCATTTCGAAATTTGGATCAGGTTGCTGGTTCTCTGATTTGGCAGCTGAACACAATATGACTACATTGACATTGTCCACATGGTTGAAAAGCAATGTGAAAAAAGAGAAAGAAATATGATTAAAGCGGCTAATGTAGCGAAAGGTGTGACGTTGTTAACCACAAACAAAAACCCTGGATCATGGAAGAGGTTGAAAAGTTACTGTTAATTTGGATAAATCAGAAACAATTCAATAGCGATAGCATATCTGAGGCAGTCATATTCAAGAAGGCTAACAGTCTCCATAGAGTTTAATGAAAATGATGGTGGAAATGGGCACTGAGCAGCTCAAAGTGTGCAAAGTCCATGTTGGCTGGTTTGCATGATTCAAAGAGAGAACAGGCATCCACAGTGTGGGGAGGCACGTGTAAGGGTAAGAGCAAATGAAGACGCCGCCGATGATGTGGAGTCTGATGAGGGCTTTGTTCCCCAGTAAGTGTTCAATTGCTGCAAAACTGGACTTTGGGGCGAGAAAGTGCCCATAAGGATCTTCATTATTAAAGAGGGAATGGCATTGGCAGGCCTCAAGCCTATGAAAGACAGACTCACTTTGTTGTGCGGGCATGCTAGGAGGGATTGCAAGGTGAAGTCCTGTTAGTGTAGCGTTATGAAAACCCATCATTTAAAAAAAATAACATTAATGAAAAATAATGTTATTTACTGTATTGTTTTGATATTTAACATATTCCATTTATTGGGTTTAGATGTTGTAGAGGGATTGTTCCACAACGTAGGGCTGTTAATTTTTATGTTATGGTCCTGAAAAAAATGAATTTATAAGAGTAACTTTTGGGACTTGAACCAGTGATTTGGTTTTCTATTGTTATTAAAATAAGTTTATTGGGGGCTCATATAACTCTTATCACAATCCATCCATCCATTATGTCAAGTACATTTGGACCTATTTTCACGTGCATGGGCCGCTGAGGCATCCTCTTTGACGATGTTCAAGGCCTTGGCTCCTGCTGTGTTTGTGTGGTCTTTTTGTTGTTGAGTTGTGGCAGCTTTTAGAGTGTGGTGATTAGACCCTTGTTGGGTGGTTTCTGGTGACAGGATTAGATGATGCAGTCGTGCGTGATGGTCAACAGGATGAGTTTGAGACTGTACGGAGTTGGGACTCGATGGTGAAAGTTGGTCAAACTGACTGTCCCGTGGGATGTAAAATCAGCATCTCAGCAGTGGAAGGTGGGATCTCCCCACCATGAAGCAGAACAGATAAAAAACCTTGTACATCTGTTATTCCCAAAGCAGGAAAGCGCCAGGGTGTGGTGCCAGAAAACCCTTGTGGGACAGTCCCGTTCTATCTCCTGCAGTTGCTACCTGCAGCAGTCCCCTTGAGAGTGACGAACGGCAGCAATAACACCTAATACCTCTGGGCACCAACTGTCTTAATAAGACTGCGTAGCACAAACCCTGTTGCTGCTGCGGCCATGCCCACTCACAGAGCCCCTACAAGACAAAGTAGGGCCCCCCTGCAGGGTTCCTAGTGCTGGAATCTTGCCGCGTGCTTCCCCTGGGGGGTCAGGAACCTCGGCATAATGACTGCATTATCGGGGCTCCCAAAACACTCAATTACTGTCATTGAAAGCCAGTAACATAAAACAAAGTGTTTAGCATGAAAACCACAAATAGCTTTATCAGATGTGATTTTAGAGTAAGAGTTGATGCATTTCTTGGAATATCATAAACTAACTACTTTTTCTCCTTACCGGAACCTACCATGCAAATAAAACAATTTCAGAACACCCTGTATAGAATCATACTTCTATAATAGGGTTTTTAAGATCCATCTCAATTTCGGTTACCTTTTGTTTTTCAGAAGTACCTTGATTTATGGATCAAGGGTTATTGTTTCTCTTTCTTCTTCCTTTGCTGACAAGATTTTTTCCTGGCACCATTCTAAGCCTGCCCACTTCTCTGGCTTTAGTCACCCTTTAAAAACCTTCAGCTCTTTTGCTGAAGGAATAAGGAATAAAGGAATATTAATTTTACATGAGAGATTCAAAATATCCCCCTGCAGGTCACCCAGGCTTCTGAGAACACCAATGCTGGAGATACTCACGACCTGCTTAAGCCTTACAGTCTTTGTTGCTTATTAACTCAAGCAAAGTTTCCAATTTGGTCAGTATTTTTTATTTCAAAATCAACCATAGCCCTAAGGATTTTTTGTCCCCTTGTACTCCTCTTTTTCTTCCTGGTTCTCATTTTTTACCGTCCCCCAGCTCATCTCCAGACAGACTTTGGCATCTGGTCCGTTTTACCTGCTCCTTCATCCCCCACTCCCCCCTCCCCCCCAAAAAAACCCCCACCCACCCACTCACACACTGGGATAAGTTGATTCCTCTTGTCGCCCTCTGCAAGATGCCTGTTCAGAACTTCTTGCCTATAAATGCCTTGGCCAGGCCCAGGATTCTGCCTGATGGAGAACCAGGGACAAAGAGCCAGCTTAGAGAGGGCAGGCAACAGTGCATGACTGTGGCAACCTCCAAAAATGGGAGCCTCATCCCCTGCACCAGGAGCCACAGACCCATCCATGACCTGGGAGGGGCTAGAGCACTGCGAGTTCCAAGTCTGCCCCTTGGCCTCAGCTCGTCTGCAGTCCCTGGACAATTCTGCACCCAATTCATTGTACTTTAGGGGAAAGTTTACCCAGCAAGTCCATTTCCCATTCAGTTGTTCCCCATGTTCCAAGGGAGAAAGATGTGACAGTCCGCTGCTATAGACTGTCAGCCTCAGAAACCATCCAGGATAGTTCTACCTGTTCTGAAGGATTGTTCTGCGCTGGGATTGACTTCCTAGCAGTGCCCTTGGTTTGGCTGTCCACAGTTTACGGGCACACCTCGGAGGCATTGTGGCTTTGAGACAGGAACTGCATCCCATTCCAGGGGTAAGGGCACACAGGCCACCTCAATCTTGTGATGTTGTGATAGCTAGCATTCTGCTGCTCCCTCATGTCCAGCAGGGAATAAAGCCATGGGGTAAAACCAAACGGTGAATATTTAATGCTTCTGTTTCTGTTCAAACATGCTTGAACCAGCCAATCCTAACCCTGCACATGACCTCCAACACTCCTGAAGCTCCTTAAGGGCGTCAGGCTGTACAGGCGGGGTCCTCTCCAAGAAGGGGGCTCAGTCTTCAGATAGGAATCCCCTGAGCCATGACGTGCCAGTACAATCAAGTCCTTCCCGTGTTACAGCCTGCTTGGTCTTGAAGATGCTCCTTCGGAGCGTCTGTCGTAACAGGTTCATGGATTTTTTTGTTTTCAAGTGCATATAAGTTAGGTTTTCACTGTACCATGGTCTAGTAAAGGGTCTCCGGTGGCACCATTGTGGTGCTGGTGGGCTGCTAACACCAAGTCTGCAGTTCAAGCTCCAGCTGTTCTGCAGGAGACAGATGTGGAATCTGCTCCCATGGAAACCTTACATAAGGTTGCTTCTGAGTCAGACTCCACTTGATGGCAGTGGGTTTCATTCTGGCTTGGTGTAATCTATTAAATGCACAATACTTCCCCCCACCCCCCAAAATGTTCACTTCCAGAGTCCATGGAGACTTATAGTGGCCCCTATAGGACACAGTGGGACTGCCCCTGTGGGCTCCTAAGACTTTAACTCTTTATGGGAGTAGAAAGCCTCATTGCTATAGCATGAGAAAAGCATTGGAAACATTCCATTACCAAAATGTGACACAGCGCCAGAAAGTGAGCCTGTCCTTAGAAAACTGGCACAAACTGGCAACAACTAGTTTCCTTGCGCAACAAAATTGCTACAAACCTTCAGCTGTAAGATAGGTCCTATCCGAGAGGGACAATAAGGCGCAGCACAGTCAGCAGACATGGGTCTGTACACATACACACACACACACACACACACACACACACATAGAGCGTTTCATGGCATCAGTTAAATTCCCAGGGTGTCCACTCTCTGCATGTCTGCCCAGAGTCCTAACTCCTTTCATCTGCATTTTCTACCCCTTCCTATCATCTCCTCTTTGCGTATAGATACACATTGATCTCATATAATTGATGGTTCCAAAGAAAATGCCCTTCCGGGGTGTTATTCTGTGGGACTATTTTTGGGCCGAAAGGTAGTCTCTCAGAAAGCCTGCCATTCCAACAAATGTCTTTGAACGCTCACCAGTTCTGTGAATTAAGAGTCTGAACAGGGCCCGCAGGCTTGTCCATCCAGCAGGGTTTGAGCTAGTTTAGCTGGGATCACTGGAAGGCATAGGAATGACTGATATCTGGGGACTAGACTAATCTGGATTTTCCTTCCTCAGATGTCTGGTGGCTTTTGTTGTGTGGGTCATCAGTTGGGGTTCTGGGCTGGAGCACCTCAGAGGCCTTTCCGCATGGTCTGGGCTACTCAGCAGGATGTTGTGAAGTGGCCCAGTAAGCAAGACAGAAGCTGTATGGCCTTTCATGGCCTAACCACAGAAGTCAGGCAGTGTCATTTCTGTCACCGTTTCAAGTGGGTCAGAAGCCCACTCAAAGCCAAGGGGAAAGGGATTATGTGGTATCGCTTGATAAAGGCCTTCCAACAGTCTTAAAACATATATGTGGAATGGACATATTGTTACTGCCAAATTTGGACAACATAACCTGCTCTAAGAAGCCCTGGGGGCACAATTGCAAAGTGCTAGCAGCTAACACAAAAGTGGGTGTTTTGACAGGGAATAAATCTCTGGAGATTTTTTCCCCCAACCTCCATGGAGGAATGGGAATAGCCTGGTCATCAGTCAGAGAAAACTGGAGCAACAATAGATCAAAATGATAAATCTGACTTGAATGGTTAAAACCTTGTCCTTTGCCCTCCTGTTGGATACACTTTTTGCTTATCAGTTTTTAAATATTTTCCATGGTTTTGTTTTTTCCATATTGGGGTTTGTCTCTGCTGTAGTTTGTCATTTGTTTTTCTATGTGTTTTGGCATATGGAACCCAGAAGGTTAATCTATAGAGACGGTAACTAGATACGGGTTCCTGGGGAGAATGACAGGGGAGGGGTTTGTGTGTGTGTCTGTGTGTGTGTGTGTGGTGGTGGGGTAAGGGGGAGCTGATAGCAGTTCAACATTTTGAAATTGACTGTGGTAGCGTTTGTACAACACTGCTTGATATGATTGAACTATGGAATGGTAATGACTGAGGACCTGGAAGAAAGTGTACATGGCCTGTTCTCATCATTACTGACTCAAGCCTGGCCCACCAGCCCTAACATGGAGCTCACTTCCAAGGTTAGAGAGATACACCAGATTCCATCTGTCCCCCATAAATGCTTGGACAAAGTGTGCTCTGCAGATGCCTGACTCCTCACGAATGCAGTTAAATAAGTTTATCTCAAAGAACATTTGATGCCCTTGTTTCTGTAAGGAGCATTTGCTCCTCCTGTCTCCTGTATGCTTTATACTCTGTTTGAAATATTCCCTCAGAATGCTTAGGCTAACGAGACGAGTGCAATGCTCCCTTGTTTGATGTATATGACCAATGAGAGGCTTGCATACCTCAAGAGCTATAATAGCCCTTTGTTGAAAACGCTCTGGGCGATTCTTCCTCTTCTCGCTTCTTCCAAGAATGGAGTTGAACCCCTGGCGCCCCCATTCCGTCTTCTTTAATTGCACGTATCGCTCCTTGGGCCCATTCGACTGTGGGTCTGGGTTCCACAGGGTGATGTCTGGATTATCTCTTAATGAGTTTTGGGGTCAAAAATTTGGTGATCTGCACACAGAAAGCCTAAGCATCGAAAACCTGTGGGGTGGCTCAATTCTTGTCACTGGGGTCTCTGAGTTGAAAATGCTTGAGGACCACAACTATCCAATCTTTGTCATGTCCTTCTCATATGTAAAATGCAATTAGGATTGCATGAAATGGGACTAATCAAGATGTCAGAACTTTTCTAAGCTGCAGAGAGGAAATGATACACATGTCAAAAGAGGAAAGCTAAACTTTCATGTTTTCCTTTAACCCCGATTTGATTTTTTTTCTGCTGTGCTACTTTTCCTTTAACCCCGATTTGATTTTTTTCTGCTGTGTTCTTTTTATTCATTGGTTGGATTTAATGTTTAGTGACTGCCCTATACAAAAATGCTTCACGGTTCATATCTGTAAAAGCTGCCCCAAACACTCTGAGATGATGCTGAGCAAAAAAAAAAAATAATGTGGTTTGCTTTGGTTATCAGTTTATTCTTTCCCATTTCAGGTTACTATGATTTAAATGACCCAGCACCAGAAAATTCTTAAGAAAGAATGCCTGAGGTCAACAGAAATAATCTTCAGATTAGACTGGCTTTGAAAACTAGAAAGATTAATGATGTGCTCAACTTTTAAAAAAATCCATTACAGAAACACCTTATAAGCAAAATACAAAGAAAAATTTTAGAGTAGTTATGAACCCTCAAAGTCTCATATCCTTAGAGCACATGACAAAAGATGTAAACCATGAAAAATCCTGAAGATTAACTTTGTGTAAAAGCCCACTTTATTTTCAATTCAATTCTGTTCCAGAAGTCAGATAAGAGCCTCTGAGAGCAGTACAGAGTGGAAAGGTTTTATAGCACAGAGAGAGGCGGAAGAAGGCTTTATAGGCATACAGGAAGAAGGAAGCTACACTGGACAATGTTAGATTGGCTGGGGAGCATTCTTTCCTTATTTGGGATTAAAGGAGAAATTTTGAAATAGATTAAACTTAGCAGCCTCATCCTAACTGAATGGCTTTGGTTTGTTTCTGGGATCGTCAAGCATTGGTAACAGATATGTAGTTAATGTCAAAACCTGAAAGCTCACTAAAAAATAATTTGAGCTAATTATTATATTGTAGACAGAATATTAACATGCTAAGAAAAAAAAAACAAGCAAAAATCTCTCAAACTCACTCCTATGGGTTGATTTCGACTCACAGAAACCCTACAGGAGAGACTAAAACTGCCCTTGGGGGCTTGGCCATTTTGAACTGCCGACCTATAGCAAGCCGCCCAACAAGCCAACCACTGTCCCCAGGGCTCCTTGTCACGATGCTAACACCAGGTATTTCCTACTATTGGAGCAGGAGTGTAGAATGGAGCCTGAAAAATGAAAATCTACTCCACAGAAGCAATCTCTATTCCTAGGACCTGAATAAATTCCATGTAGGATGAAGAAATACATCCATTTATTAACAGTTGTAAGGACATCTAGATCAAAGTATAGTTGGAATTTTTTACATGGGACAAAGAGAACATAAAATCCAACTAGAAGTTCATGGATTACAAAATGAAGTCTAAGAGGGGTCCGATGGCTATGAAAGTGTTTTTTTTTTTTTTTTTTTTTTTGGTGGTGGTGGGGGGGGACATCACTGCCCTGGTGGGAGTAGGAAGCCCAGCCTTATTCCTGGAGAGCTGCCGAATTTGAACCGCCAACCCTGTGGGCCACAGTCCTGCACAAAATCACTGCACCACCGGGGCACAGTCCGTGAAAGTGTTTTATGCATCGCTAATAATTATTTCTTCTAAAGTAAAATGTACTTGTTGTGAGTGAAGAAAAAAATCCCTCAGTTGACCATACTATAAATAAGACTGTTATATAATTTTTTAAAAAGCATGCAAATTCAATGGAGAGATTCAAAAGTGATCAAAGAAAAATTGGGCAATAATTTGAAAAACTACTTTAGACTTCATGGAGAGGACATAGCAAAAATTCACATCAATAAAATATTGTGATAATCATACTGCCTAGAGATGGGAAAAAATTAAGAACCTATTTTAGAAAGTGAAAAAAACATCTAGCCTGACTACATTAAAAAGTTGTACATTGACATAAACACCAAGGAAAAAAATGGGAAAATACATGCAGTTATAGATTAATAGTCCTAATCTGTTTCATTTTGTTGTGTGTTGCTATTCGTAGGCACGAGCTCAATGGCACCTAGCAATGAAATAAAAGAAACATATCTACATTTATAAGAACAAACATATCCTGTCACCCACAAAGAAAAGCACATGGTCTAAGTTGGAGGTCAGAAGTCAGAGCACATTAATGGGTGAATGGACAATGCTTTCCTTTAAGCTATTTCTGTGTTTTTTGCTACGTTCTGTAAGAACTTACTTTGGCTTCATAATCATAACAAAGCACTTTATTATACACCAGTAAACTTTTGAGTGTTTACTTTAAAGGTAAATGCTGGATTTCTGTGAGTACAAACAGCGTATTTCTCTTGATCATGTATTAAATGGGTGGAACATACCTTTCATAGTTTCTATTACACAAGGGTGAAAAAACATTGAAAGAAAGGTTGCAATAGCAGTCAGTGTGTCTGGAAGTTGGATATGATTTATCCAGCTTTTAACTTAGCGTCTTTTGGGAATTTAAAAAATAGGTGACATAGCTGTACATGCATATATGTCTAACACAGTAATAACAGACGTCATTCCTAGCATGTGAAATCAGTGATATATTATTTTGATTTTCTTATGCTTCTTGCAATAGATAATATTCACAACCCAGTTAATCTTTTGATGCACAGAAAACTGTGCAAGAGATGGGACTACCCTGCCTTATCTTCTACTTTCCACCCCTCCACTGTTCTTCCAGTCTAAAGTCTCTATGGAGTTAAATCTCTTTCGACACAATTTTAAAGACACCTCTGAGAAAGGGATGTTAAGTTTAATCGCTGGTATCCACGTAACAGTAATCGGCTGCTTGTATGACTGCCCATAGTGGTCAGCTGCAAATAGAACAGGGCAGGCAAGATGCCTGTGTGGCTGGAGGTGGGCTAGGTACACAGCTCAACAGTTAGTTTTACAAACTAACAAGTTCAAACATATCAGAAAGTAGGGATCTTTTCAACGAGGGGGGAGAGGTTATCTATACAAGAGGGAAGAGAGGGAGAAATGACATCTTGGTATGGTGGGCTTTGTAGAAGAGTAAATATATCAGTACTAGGAAAGGAGTAAAGGAACCAGGCCATCGTGAGCTACCCCAAAGAGGTCACTATGCAAAAAAGATGGGGAAATGTGATTTCATTAAAATTAATTGGATTGCCCTGCTCTTGTAAAAGTTTAGCAGACTAACGAGGAAGCCATGGTGGCAGGTGGCACAGTGGGGCATGTGCCGGGCTGCTAATCAGAAAACCAGAGTTTGAAGCCACCTGCCACTCCTCAACATTAGCTACAGTCTAGAAAAATTATAGGGGCACTTCGACTCTATCCCAAGGAGTCACTTGGGAGTCAGAATTGACTTCAATTGCAGTGAGTTTGGAGAGGGGAAAAAGTCCACAAAGGCAAATGCCAATTATCTTTTATTTATTATAGAAAGTATATAACTTCTGAAAAACAGAGAAATCTACATAGGTATCACAAGAACAAAGAACATGAACATTTGTTCAAAGAAGAAACACAACCACTCAAGATACATAAATATTAATAGTCTTAATAGTCAAGGAAATGATTCGGATGTATTTGTTTATTCAACACACAAAGTTTGAAGCAATTTCTACTTTCTAATTTCTCACTGTACTAATATGTACTATTTTTAGGAATAAAAAAACTGACTTGTTTAAAAAAAAAGACAGTATGAGAATTTCTGCCAATGCAGACATCTTAAAAAGCATTTAAATGAATCAACACTTCAATGAGCATAAAGTTCAGATCCCTGGAAGCCAACTTCTTTTTCCTTGGTTCCTGAGCTTTAGTATGGGATTGTCAATAAAGAGAAAGGTGTTTCTGATTTCCACTCTGACCATCTCTCAGGGATAGGGATATACACCCATCGATGTGTAAGTATGTATATACATGCATGCATATAGTATGTAAGTATATAGAGGGAGATGTGTAGCTCATCCTATGCACTCCTCCAGAAAAAGACTGCCCTCGCTCAGAAGATTTCTTCCAATTCTTCCATCTGTTAGTGTGATTGCATTATGGGTTTCCCTCCCACTGTGTTCTCAGCCAGTAAGCAAGGAAGCCTCTTGGTACTGAAGAGACGTAAGAGCTGTTTTAGTACGACTTACAAGGTAAAATCCTAGCCTTTCTGTGGCTGGGAATCTGAAGTTGGTCCTGTTCTTCAGACACAACTAAAAAGACATTTTTCTGATTTGTGGCAAAAAAAAAAAAAAAAAAAAAATTCTCTCCCAACAGCTCTGCTACAGCTTTGAAGGAGGTCACACACAGCTCTCAGGATGCAAGTGGGCTGTAGCAGCACCAGAGCAGTCAGTCCCAATCACAAAATCACCTCGTTAGTGAGGGCGCAAAACTGAGAGAATGACCCTAAGATTCTTGAACTTTGTATAGCATTATTTCTTTGCTTTGTTCATATCATGGAATTACTGAGCAAATGGGTGGAACAAAGTGAAACCTCAATTGAATACAAACAATTCTTTGAAAGGCAAACTGCTAAAAAAAACCTGACAAAAGTGACTCTACATAAAACAGACAATATACAAATACACGTCAACAGCAAAGTGACTACATGAAACAGGCAATATGCAAATTACCTCAACAGCAAAAGCACAAAAGGTTCATGTGATGTGGCAAGTTAGCAAAATGACAGCTTTGTTCAGTAATTTAATGCCTTGTGGTTGTTACCAATCTAAATTCAGTGTGACTATGAGTATCTAGCTTCTCATACTCAATCGCCCTTTGAACCAAAACAGCCAATCTGTGGAAAGTTTTTCGATGTGAACTTTCACAGATAGGTGATAGACAAGTAGCTTTTAAAATTGCATGTGTTCACCAGAGTTCAAACCTTGACTGGAGGGTTTTACTAGTTTTTCAAGTTTATATTTTCAATGTGCAATTTCTCAGATCTTCCTAAGAAATGTCACATAGCTGAATCCCCACACTCCAGTTTGTTGACAAGTATGTCAAATACTCTACGTAAACAGGGAGGTAGCTACGAACACTTGGCAACCTTTGGTTTGAGATTACACCAGGCTGTCTCCCTTTGATGTTTTGTAGTCAGAGATGAAAACGTGAGACTTTCAAGCATAATGAACACAGTACTTACAACAATCACATTTCTGATCTGCCTTATACAACATCACAAAACGACATCTAATTTAAACATTTTCTACACATCTTTTATCATGTGTTAGAACAGCTGACCACAAGGAATACATTTTCAGAATGCAACCATATGATAAACAGACTAAGCCACACAACACAAATGACCTGTTACCTTTTCATCTAGTAATGCTACCCATCCTTGTAAGATACAACTGACAGGAAAATATGCAATCATCCATGATGCTTTGCAAATGCAGTATGTCTCTGTCTTAGGAATGATCCGAAGGTGCTGAAAGAGGAGATTCTCTAGAAGGCGACCCAGGGTTTTCTTCAGGTGGAAAAACTGTAAGGGTACAAGCTCGAATGCCACCAAGAGACTCTGGAAGGTCAAACACTTTGTGCCACTCATCCTTTTCTGGGTCATATTTCTGGACAATCTCTACCATGCAACGATTATTCCAAGAATACCCACCGACAACATAGATTTTATTTTCAAAGACGGCAACTCCGACATCACTCTGACCTCTTAACATCGCAGCAATTGGTGTCCACTGGTCAAGGGTCGGTGAATAATACTCACAGCTTAGAACATCATCATAGTCACTTGTTCCCCTGAAGTGATTGCCTCCGATAACGTACAGTTTGTCTCCGACTGTGCACATGCAATGCAGGCCTCTGACTGTAGTCATTGGAGCTTTCTGGGTCCATTTGTCCGTATCGGGGTCGAAGCACATGAGCTCATTTTGGAAAGTGTCGTGGGTAATTCCTCCAGAAATGTACATCAGGCTTCCGTACACTGTTCCCGCGTGGCCATAGTGGGGTTCACTCATTTTTGCAACATAGCTCCACTCATTCATTCTTGGGTTGTAGCATTCTACTGTGGCCAGTTCACCAGCCGCGCTGCGCCCACCGACGGCATACAGATGTCCTTTGAGGGCGCTCAAGTGAAAGAAGGTGCGCTTTTCATTCAACGAGGCAACTTGCATCCACTTATTATATCGAGGATCAAATCTAAAAACAGTATCAACGGCAGTTTTTCCTTTCGTATCGTAATTACTTTGACCACCGACAACATAGAGAAAGTTTCCAATGACCGCAATGCCGTGCTGGTATCGCGGTGCGTCCATGGGGGCTAAGGATTTCCATTCCTGTGCCCTCTCATCGTACATTCTTAATTCCTTACTGACAACCAGCTGCTGCCTCAACACCCCTCCCAATGTCACCAAGTGGGTGGAGTCGGAGCGAATGGCAGTTCTGTCGGACTGCATCACGGGCTGCATAAACGGCATCATCTGGTAATTGCTGGCCTCCAAAAGTAAATTCACACAGGTGTTGTCTGTTCTCATGAAATCCACAGTCTGCACGTAATTGATGAGGTCCTGTGGTGTCATCAGTGGAAAGCGAATGTTCTTCATTAATTTTGCAGCATAATCCATGCGAGGGTCTTCCAGCCTCAGCCAGCGGCAGGCGGCTTTGAACAGTTCAAGTTCAGAACAATGTTTAAGGCTATGACTTGACAGCACAAAAGCCAGGCGTTCGAAAGGGAGTTTCAGGAACTCGCCAGTACTCAGCAACGCTGGGAAATTCTTCAGAATGAAATTATTGACGTATTTGTCCACTTCGATGAGATTGTAGGTGTTTGCGATGCGTCCGACCTCTACACAGGTATCCAAAGAGACGCCCGATATGAGGAATACTTTACAGAAGTCCAGGACAGGTAAGATCTGTAGGAAGCTGGCCGCCTCCAGCGTCTCTTGAAGATTGTCCATGTTAAGAGAAAGCTTTGCAGTATAAATAAAATCAATGATTTTCTTCAGCCCCACCTTGTTCACGCCATGAAGCTTGATGCACATTAAATCTTTCTCTTTCATCCCCCCCGTGAACATGGCTTTGAAATAATCACTCGCTGACGCCATCATGGCCCTGTGAACGGGGAAGAGGTCGTCGCCATCCCCGGGCACCAGGGTGACATCGCAGAGCAACCCTTCGATCCTCAGCTGATCAAAGCCTTGCAATACCACCGTGCTGTGAGTATTGCTGGTGAAAAAGCGCGTCGTTCCCGTCTTGCAAGGCTGCAAATGGGCCGAGACGCCCATTTCGCCGTTACCCAGCGACACTTTCATGGGGACACCTTCCTGCTGCACAGAGAGACACCCGCTGGAAGACCGACGCTCGCACACGGGAGGCTTTCAAGGCAACCGGGACATGCAGAGAGCGGGTGCTTTAGCGAGGGCGCGCAGTGCCCGGGGCGCCCTCAAGGGCACAGCGGTCCGTCATCCACGGAACACTTCCCAAGGACCACAAAGGGCCGGGGACTTCCAATCTACAGCCTACGCCGATGAGTCAGGCCCCGCAGGCAGTTAAATGACCTGCCTCCCCTCCTCCCGCCTGCCCGCGAGGCCGCTCCTCCGACAGTTCCAGTTCCGCTCGGGGCCGAGGGGGCGGCGTCGCCACGTCCGCGGCTCCGCAGCGACGCCCGGCTCCTCCGCCGGCGGCCCGCCGCGCCCTCGGCTGTCCCCCGCGCGTCGCCGCCGCCGCCCCGGGCCTACCTGCACACGGGGACCGGGAAGACCGCGCGGCGCCTGGAACGCGGGCCTGGAGCGGGGCGCCGCGGCCGTCCTTCCGGAAAGGCCGAGTCCCAGGATCCCCCGGGCTAGGAGCGGCCGCCGCCGGGACTGCGGCTGCGCGCCGGCCTGACCTCATCGGTGGGCGGGGTGGGGGGGGGCGGAGGGGAGAGGAAGTGGCCGGGGCGCGCGCGCGCACGGGGTCGGCGGGGAGGGGGCGCGCGTTGGCGCGCCGGCCTGCTGAGGTGGGCGCCGGACAGGGGCCACGTCCACGACGCGGCTTTCGCTGTGGGCGGCGTCCGAGCTCGCCTCCAAGTGCACGCTCTCGGCTTTGAGGCTGACCCTTCGGGGGGTCGGCGTGACGGCGAGACGGGGCGAGGGTTTCAGTGGAAAGGAAGCCTGGCCGAGGGGGTGGGCGGTGCGAGGAAGTTATGTTCCCATTCCCTCTCTACAGCACTCTAAAATGCGTGCTTCAGCCCCAAAACGCTAATCCAAAATCCAAATAGAAGGAAGGGGAAAGTATCAGAGCTTATGTTGTGAGCGCACCATGTGCAGAAGGCTGTGGAGGACAATGGGAGGTCAAAATCCATCTGCAGAGTATTTCGTCTGATTAAACCTCTCGTAGATTCCCTTTAGCCACTTTGATTTTTAAATTATTATAATTTTATTCTTGCTGGTTTTGGTTTTTTTTTTTTTATTATTTCTACTGGTTTTCCCAATTTGTGAAGCACAGGAGTGGATGCATACAGACAATAACATGCAATGGTTTATTGGGATGTCCCTTTATGGGGTAAGGGTCCGGAAGGGGAAGGGATTTGGGGAGCAAACAATGCGAGGGGAGGGAACTTTAAAGCTGAAAGTGGTTATGTATATACAACTCTTTTAAAAAAGCAACTTAAGGAGGTGTATGATATATGAATAGTATATCAAGAAAACTATTAAAAAACTGCATGCTTCACACACTGTAACAGACACCTCGATTATAATCTTGTTTTCAAATTTTTTGATCATTTAAAACACCACGAAATTGGGACCATTCTATGTAAATAATGCACCCTACAAGGTTGAACGACCCTTTCAGAGGGGTCACCTGATTCATAACTAGCAAATTTACAGTTAAGTAGCAATGAAAATAACTTTATGGTGTGTGTTTTTTTGAGGGAGGAGGGAAGTCGCAACATGAGGAACTGTTAAAAGGTCGCTGCATTAGGAAGGTTGAGAACCACTGCTACAGGGAGTTGCAATTATTCAAGATCAACTCTATGGCAGTGAATTTTTAAAAATATTCTTCTGAGATTTTGTTGACAACTAAGTGTATTGGTATATAGGGCAGGATGAGCTAATTCTGCCCTATTTATTAATAATCGGTTGCAGTCTCAATAGTCACAGGGACAGTTTTATCATGCCCTGTAGATCTACTATGAAAAGGCATCGATTCTTCATGGTAGTGTTTTCTTTTTTAATACATCATCTGATTTTTTTTAAATTAGAGGTACAAATGGTTCAACATTAGGTAACTAGCTGAAAGGTTAGTGGTTCAAATTTACCTGGAAGCAATCTGCTTCTTTAGCCTTGTGTTAGTGCAAGCGACATATGGCTTATGACTCTGAAAACCAGCTGTTCCATGAGTGAAAGATAAGTCTTTTTGCCCCCGTAAACAAGTACAGTCTTAGAAACACACAGGGGAGGTTCTAGCCTGCCCTACAAGGTCACTGGAGGTTTGATTTGGGTTCACTGTAACAAAGGAGTCCTAATGATGACATGGGTTAAGTGTTAGGCTGCAGAGCTGAAGTCTGGTTCAAATTCACCAGTTGTTCCCTGGCAGGGAGGGGGAGGGAGAGTGGAATTGGAGATGGGGATGAGACCATTTGCTCTCTTAAAGATGTAGTCTCCGGTCTGCCCTGTCGGGCCACTGTGACTCGGAATTGACTCTGTGAGAGTGGATTTGCTGTAACAGCTGCATCCTCTTTGGGTGGATAGTAACTGGTTTATTAAAAATGTCTGAGGGGCCATTGTGTTAGACTGGGTTGACTAGAGAAATAAATTGACACTCATATATGTGTAAGAGAGAACTTTATATCAAGAACTAATTATGCAATAAAACATCCCAGCCCAGTGCAGATCAAGTCCCTAAGATTGATTTTAGCCCATGAATTCCTCAGTACACTCACACAGCACATGCCATGATGCCGAATGTAGGAAGAACACAGGCAGGTGGGTGGAAAGTCCCAGGGGTCCGATGGCAGTGGACGAATCCATGGCTCTCTAGCATGGCTCCATGAGGCTTGTTAACAGGAATGTGAAGCAGACAAAGTGTGTGGCCCGCCTCTTCTGGTGGCAGAATTGAGAGAGGAAGTTTCCAGAATCCTCATGAGAAAGCCACACCCATAAGGAGGGATCATCAGGTTAGACTCCACCCCTTCATTCTTTCATCAAGTTGACATGAAATTGTGTAACTACCACAGCCGTCCATGGTACAACTCTTGGTTTCTCCCTGTCCAAAAAAAAGTGATGCACATTAATGACAGATGGAAATAATTAGTCCACTGTACTAATAATGAGCAATGTGAACACCAACAGTTAAAACCCTCAGCCCTGATGAACTAGCTGGTTCCTGGTTACCACGACCAAATGCTCAGAAAGAGGATATATTTGAATGTTCGGGATAGAGAGGGAGAGAAGTATGGTACAAAATGAACACCCATAAAAAAGACCAAGTTTACTGGTTGGATGGAGTTTGATGGGACTGGCTAGACTCTGATCTTTGGCTACATTGGAGGTCTGGGACAGAACTCACTCACCCCTGGCTCAGTTTTCAGGCAAACAGTAGATATATAAGAGGACTAATACAAAGCAACTCATTTGATTTTAACTGAATGCTCCATGGACCATAGCGCCACTGGGAGGTCTATGGCAGTAACTAGCACTTCCTTTTTGCTTTGTACCAGGTACCCATTCATCACAGTGACAGCCAATAAGTGTTCACCATCTGTTTGTGGATGCTTCAAGGTCTGTGATTCTATAATGTATCTCACTCTTGTTTCTACTTCATGCAGCCATTAGGATAGGCTTAACAGCTAGCAGTCAAGACTCCTTCGAGAATGTATGAGTGATGTAACTAGCTCTGATTAATGTAAGATGCCAGTGTCTTGGTCCCCTCAAAAGGATGCCTAATGAATTATTCTTTAAGGACTGTCTTTTCTGCCAGTGAGCTCCATTAAAGAAAGTTGTCATTTACCACTAAAGGGGATTTAAAAAAGTTAATGGGGAAAAAAGGAACTTAAAACGTGATTGTCTATAGACTTTTTTGAAGTAACTTTACATACTCACATGGCTAACCCCAAGAGCAGCAGTTGAAACCCAGCAGCAGCTCTGTAGGAGAATGACGAGGCTATCTGCTCCCGTACAGATTTGCAGCTTCAGAAACCCTTCCAAGGGTGGTTAGAGTTAGGATCGAGTGGATGGCGGTGGGTTTGGTTTTCATTTTCCTATATTCACAAGGATAAGCAACCGGCTTGACGTAGAGAAACTTCAAAATATTTTTATGAACTCATGAAGTTAATGAAACCATTTCTATCCTATTTCAATTTTAAGGTAGATTTAAAGGCTAAAATCTCAAGAGCACTTTCTCTCTCTTAAAGAAAATCAGTGAGACTCGGTAAACACGTGCCCTCTCCCCTACAGTCACTCAGATCCCAACATACCACACACACATGCACTCACACATGCACATGCACACAGTACCACTAACATGTTTGAAGAATACACAAAGGAAATGTCATTTATCTAGGTTCCAAAATTGTGCCTCCATGGTACCAAAAATAGTCAAAATTTCTTTTAAAAGTCTTTCCATTGATTGAATTTTAAAAAGGGGATAAAGAACAAAAAAGGGTAATCAATAAAAAGAAAAAAGCAATGGAGGGGTGCTTGGAAATAAATATCCAGAGGAATGGAGAAACTAACTGCTCAGTTCACAGAGGGGAACAGTATGCACCCTTAAAAGCAATGGTAAGCCTGTCAAACTCCTTAAGGCAGCGGTTCTCAACCTTCTTGAGTGACCCCTTAATACAGTCCCTCATTCGTGGTGACCCCCAACCATCAAGTCATTTCTGTTGCTACTTCATAACTGTAATTTTGCTACTTTAATTAATCTAAATATACAATAGCTAAAACATTCAAACTCACTGGATGCTAGTTTTCAACTGCTGACCCCAAATCAGCAACCCCCAAATTGACCCCCAAACTCGCGGCCCACTGCACCACCAGCACAGGGCGGAGCTTGTTCATTCTTCTGCCTTTTGCATAACAAATGGGCTAAAGACCTTTGACCCACGGAACGGTAGCCCTGTCTCCTGAAAGCATCCCTTTACAGGAGGAGAAAACTTCACCTAACTGGAAGCGAAATGGGTCGGTGGTTTCGAACGAACGGCTTTCGGGTGAGCAGCCCAACGCGTTCACCAGCCCCGTCCATCACCAGGGCTCTAGAAACCTCCAGTCAGCATTTTCACTTGCTTGTTTCTGAAGCCCTTTCGTTCGACTGTGTCACGGCATTCCAGCCGAGAAGTAATCCTGAATTACTACCAGAAATAATTTTTGAAATTTATAAGGCGCTGGGATTCCAAGCCGTCATCCTATTCAGTAGCTGGATTCCTTCGTCCAATGTCCACCTGAAGTCGGAAAACTGGGCAGGAAAGCTCCAAAACGCGGCAAAGAAAGGATCGAAAAGCGGAGGGTGGGGAGGGGGCTCTATTAAGAGGAAGGCTCGGTGTGCACTGTTAAAGCAGCAGGGACTTTCAGGATGCCTTTCTCCTCCAAGAGCCTGCTCCTGCTCCCTTAGCCCAGGCTTTCCGTGCCAGCCAATGAGAGAGGGCGCCGTGCGCCCTCTGCCGGCCATCCATGCGCAGCGCCCACAAGACCCCACGCAGCGACCCACACTGCCCCGCGCGCTCTGTCCCGCCGCCCGCGCGCCCCCTGCTGGCCGCACAGCGCACCATCGCCGAACACGTCCAGGGCGGGGCTCTGGTGGCTCCCAGCAGGCGTGGTGCTGGCGCTCTGCCCCACCCCCGCCTGCACTGACAGGGGTCCCTGGTCTGGGAGCCTTGGCAGGCAATCCCAGGGGATCCTCCTGCTTTTGAGAAGGCTCAAAAGGGTGCCCTGCATTCATGCCTCCAGGACAGATTTAGCTCCCACTTTGCTGGGCAGACAGGGACTAACTACCGCTGAAATTCCAAAGACCCAAGTGCCCTGCTTGCAGTACCTGATTCTTTGGCTGATCTT
The DNA here is from genome assembly GCA_004026705.1 of Nesogale talazaci. Classification (NCBI taxonomy): domain Eukaryota; kingdom Metazoa; phylum Chordata; class Mammalia; order Afrosoricida; family Tenrecidae; genus Nesogale; species Nesogale talazaci. The sequence continues at coordinate 50,251 of PVJH01004207.1, forward strand.
CCACCTCTCGGGCAGAGAGGCCAGTCTGGAAGAATGGGACCCTAGCCTCCGGGATCAGCTGCTCTCCCGCCTGGATCACAGTCTGGACCGACTGGAGCAGCTGGACGAAGAAGGCCTGTCCTGTCCCTCTTTGGAAATCGGTGTCCAGCGCTAATTCCGAGGAACCCTGAAGACAAAGCGATGGAGCCTCTGTTCCTGGGAGGTGGTCAGGGCGGAACTGGCAGGAAGCCTGGTCACCCTGGTACTGCTCCTCCCCTGAGGGTCAGTCCCCAGCTCCAAAAGTGGGGAGGGGGGGGGTCCTCTCTCACCAGACCTCCGCACCCCGGCAAAGTCTGCACCAGCTGAAGCGCAGCTGACAGGGACATCGTGGGATTACGGCAGAATATATTGCACATCATGAGTTTACAAAAAATGTTTGGAAAGAGGAGCACGATCTTTCAAATGAAATGAATAGTTTTGTGATTTGTCATTTTCCGGATTTTTTTAAATTTTTTGCCTTTTGAGGGATACTTGCTGTTTTCAAAATTTGAATATTTTTTTCTTCTGAAAAAAGTACTTCTTCAGGATGGTATTTGGTTAAAGACATTTAGCTGCTATAGTGATAAACAGAAAATGATCAGGGATGTGGACATAATTCAAATACAAATGTGCCTTTCCCTCACATCCATGCTCAGTTCAGGCATTCAGGACCTTGACTCCTCTAGCTGGCTGTCCCTCCCAGAGCCTGGCTGGGTTTATGGTTTTACATCTTCCACACATGACTCCCAATGGGTCTGTGGTGCTTGTCTCTATTTATTTTTTTAAAATCATTTTATTGGGGGCTTCTACCACTCTCTTCACAATCCATCTATTCATTGTGTCAAGCATGTGTGTACATAGGTTGCCATCAGCATTCTCAAAACATTTGCTTTCTACTTGAGCCTTGGTGTCAGCTCCTCATTTTCCCCCTTCCTCCCCAAAGTCCTCCGTCCTCAAACCTTGATAATTTATAAATTACTATTATTTTGTCATGTCTTACACTGTCCCACATCTCTCTTCACCCACTTTTCTGTTGTCCACCCCAGTGAAGGGGTTAAATATAGATCCTTGTAATCAGTTCCCCTTTCTACCCTACCTTCCCTCCACCCTCCCAGTATCGCCACTCTCACCACTAGTCCTGAAGGGATCATCTGTCCTGGATTCCCTGTGTTTCTAGTTCCTATCTGTACCAGTAAACATACTCTGGTCTAGCCGGATTTGTAAGGTAGAATTGGGATTATGACAGTGGGTGGGAGGCAGTCATGTGCTTGTGTTAATTTTATGATTGAAATGTAGGGGTGGAGTCTGGGCTGTTAATCTGGAGCTAGCCATTGAGTAGTCAATGAGGCCTCTGTGTGGGCATGGCTTTCTCCTGAGACTTCTGGGAAATCTCGAGATAGTTCCCTTGTGACGATGAATGATGAACAAGACAAGATGGCAGTGTCTTAGGAGCCGGAGAAGCCACACGGCTTTGCCCTGATGGAATCAGACCTCTGAAGCTGGGGCGGCCACATGGAGACCTCTGTCAGCAATGAGTTACTTCTGCTGTTGATGGACCCTGAGCCCTGGAAGCGAGGAGCCATGTGGAGACCCCTGCCAGTGCTGGGATTCTGCACTCACTGACCTGTGACTTCATGAGTCGGAAGGAGGTTTTATAGACTGATTTTGGGCATATGGGTTAATATCAGACTTATGACTTTGAATTGGACTGGGCTCAATGTCCTGTTCCACTTGTATGTAAACCTTTTCCTTATATCTATATGTGTGTCTATGAAATTTGTTCCTCTAGTTTACCTGGACTAACACACCCACACAGAGATCTCATTGGCTCTCTCCAGATTGACAAGCTAGACCCTACTCCTACACTCCCAATCATGAAATTGATATCAAAGTACATGACCACCACACAAGTCACCATGATATACTTACGGCTTGTAGGAGAACATTTGCTGCCTGATGAATGTTCCATAGGGAGGAAACTCAGTGCTTTGGATGGTGATTGAGATTGAAAGTTGTGACTGATTTCTGATGAGGACTGGAAATTGAAATAGTAGCAGTGTATATGTGTGTTTTGTTGTATTAAATTTATCTAACCTATGAAGAATAATGCCAAGTCTAGATGGGACAAAGATGTCAACAGCACGTGGATGAACATCTAGCAACTAGTTAAATTCATACTGAGCAATATTAGCTGTTAAGTACATAAAAATACTTAAGTAAAAATACTTTAAAATACTTAAAAAACATTTATAATAATTAACAGTTATTTAATATTTTAGTTGTTTGTTCTTACAGGATAGTTTGAAAGTATCTAATTATGTGGGTATTGTATATTTATAAAAGGTTCCAATTTATCTAGATCTGGGGTGCCCGTGGGCCGCATGTAGCCTCTGAAGAAATTTTTTGTGGCTCATGATGCTCTCAAATAAAATGAAAATAGAAAACAATTGTTATGAAGAAAATAGCGCTTATCCTAAGCCTAAGATTTTCTTCATAACCTTTTTTTTCTATTTTCATTTTATTTCAGAGCTTTGTGGGCCACAAAAAATTATGTTGGGGGCCACATGCGGCCTGCAGGCCGCCAGTTTGACACCCTTTACCTCAATAATTTAGTACCAGTATATTGCAAATTTACATGGGTAAATGAAAGGCATGAACATCTGCCCAGCAAAGCTAGTTATCATATTAAATTCAATGCTAATAGCTTTTAAAACTGTTGATGGATTTTTGATCTAGCTGTTCACTTAAAATTATTATTACTGTTATTAACCTGCATTCAATTAAATGAGTCATTTGCACTTTCTCATTTTGTGTGTAGAATCCAGATACATAGATAATACATGAACATGCACACAGAAAAGATATTTTCATAGGAGGGTAAAGTTAGGGGTAGGAAACTACGTTGGTTCTCAACCATGTGACCCAACAGGGACGAAGGACACTGCCCTGGACAGCTGAGCGTGAGTGATGGCTAGCAGAACTAAAACCAACAGTGAGCGGTGGGGGTCATCCAGAAAATGGAAACTGGTATGTTTTCCCCTTAAAAGACAAGCCCAGGACTGAGCCCCAGTGGCGTAGTGGACTGCGGCCCATTGAGATGGAAGTTCAAGTCCAGCAGCAGCTCCACAAGAGCAAAGGCTGGACCTCCTACTCCCACCACCAGAGGGCAGTGATGCCTAAAAAAAAAATACAAGCCCAGAGTGACAACCTAGAGGCTGAGACTCCCAGAGCCCCCAGGAGAGCAGCATCCAGAAGATCTCAACGGCCTTCTCATCCCCTCTATTGCTGGTCCACATAGTGTCCTGCTGCACTCCATCTGCTCTCCGGGCTGTGGCCTGCCTTGCAGCCTGTCTTGGGCTAAGGGGAGAATCTTTTTTGTTTTGGCTAAGAATTGTGCTCTTTTATTTGAGAGATTTCTTCATTCACTCACAACTTCTTTGTGTTAGCCCGGGTAGACTAGAGAAGCAAATTCATAAGCATGCACATAAATAAGGGAAAGGTTTATATACAAGAGGAATGGAACATTGAGAAGGCATCCCAACCCAGTCCGGTCAAAGGTCGTAAGTCCGATATTATTCCATATGTCTGATATCAGTCTATAAAGTCTCCTTCCGACTTACAAAGCATGTGCAATGACACCAGGACAACCACAGGCCAGTGGGTGCAGAGTCTTATGTGTCCAGTGGCATTAGAAGCAGTAGAGGCATCTCAGTGCTGGCAGGGGTCTCCCCGTGGCCCCCCAAGCATCTCAGCACTGACAGGAGTCTCCACGTGTCTTCTCCGGCCTCAGAGGTTTGGTTCCATCGGAGCAAGCCCGTGTGGCCTCTCCTCCGGTCCTTTAGTCTCCAGGATAGATCAGCCTGCTGTCATCTCATCTTCTCAGTAGTTCTCCTCAAAAGACTCAGTAAAGTCTCTCTTCTCCAATTGGGAAATACTGTGAGATTTGCCAGAATTCTCAGGAGAAAGCCATGCCCACACAGAGGTCTTATTGGTTGGACAGGCTAGACTCCACTAACTCCACTAGGCAACCAATCATGAAATTGACAGCCACACACCTAGAGCAGCGGTACTCAATCTGTGGGTCACAAGGGGTCGCCTGATTCTTAATGGTAGCAAAATTATCATGATGAAGTAGCAACGAAAATAATTTTAGAGTCTGGGGGTCACCACAACATGAGGAACTGTCTGAAAGGGTCTGGGCATCAGGAAGGTTGAGAACCATGAGGCTAGAGATCCTTTCACCCACTGATCTCTTTGGCAGTCGGCTTCTTGTCTCGCTTCAGCAATGGCGCAGTGGAGATCTTACCTCGGGGAAGAGGCATCCATGGTCTGTTTGCTGCCTTTTCCTATCATGGAAATGAAGGAAAGCGGGGTGGCAACGGTATTGCCTTCGGCATCCTTCACATGAACCAACTGAAAAGAGCCAGGATGTCACTCTCTGTGAGGGATCACACAGATTTTTCCCAGGGTAGCCCCGCCAGCTCTCCCCCCCCTCCCGCCCTCCTCCCCTGCAGGGCACCAGTGTCCAACCTGATGCAACCTGTTGTCTTCCTAACCTCCTTGTCTGAACGCTGTCATCCACCTCGATGGTGCAGCTGAGCGGCTGCTGCAAAGATCTTCCTGACTTTGCAGAACTTAGCCCCCCTGGGTGCCGTAGAGAAGACAGAAATTCTCTCTGGTCTCGTCAATGCTCATGACCTCCACAAAACCAGAGGGCCAGATTACATCAACCTTGCCCTCAATCTTCCTGAACACTGCAAGCAATTTGTGTTACCGCCATCTCCTCTCTGATCATACCTAAGTCTACGAAGTCCACTGAGCAGCGGGGGACATTCTCTGCTTCTGTGAGTACCAGGGAATAGATGAGGAGCCAGTCCGGTTGTGCAGCATCCAATGCTATGCTGCTTGGGACCCATGCGTATGGAAAGAGGGGAAGAGAACCTTGGGACTTCTGGGACAAGTGAGGAGGATCTCTCTCCCCTTTCTCCTGCCTGAAGGACAGGAGTGACCTCAGATCTCCTCATGAGGAGCTTGATGACAGTAGCGCTCTGAAGACTCGAGCCAGTTCTGTGCCCTGTGAGATGACCCAGCTCTTCAACCTCTCTGGTCTACACCACGCCTTTGCTGCCTGGATGGGAGCCTGCTGAACAGGCTGTATCCGCTTGGCACTCCATCAGCAGCAGAATGACTTGGAAACGTGTGTGAAGCAGGAGATGGCAGGAGGAGGACCTCCCGGGATGAAGGAGGACTCCATCCTGGCTGTGAAGAGGCACACCCCATCTGACCAGGAAGAATGACAGCTCTTGTGCCTGGGAGATCGTCAGAGCCGGGATCCTGAGAACCTTCTCGAGGTCAACAAATGGGCAGGGAAGACGAAAGAAGCAGAGGGTATGATCTGCCCTCCAGCAAACGGCTTTCCACCCCTGGACACACCACCTCACACGTGCACAGGTCCAGCTGTTTCAAATACTCACCTTTCTGTTACACTCATGGCAGGAATTGAACTTGTCCAAAGTGTTTGTGGGAGTTATAAGCAACATTGTGTTGAACCACATGGGCACTAATTCCTTGCAAGTCCCCTGCTGATTGACCCAGTGATTGAAACACTAATGTACCTATCTATCTGTTGACATTTCTTGGTTCATATCACAGAATGTAAATGTTTCCATTGTATAAAATTATGTCCTTTATAGTTTTTGAAAGTATTGCTATTCTTCGGTCATTAAATTTTTATGACAGAAACCTTTTGATTTGGCCTGTTCTTTAAAAGGGAACACGAAGACTGTGCAATTCTATTAGAGAATGGAGGGTGTCATTCATTTAGCCATCAAGATTATATGGGTTTTTAAATTATAAAATGGATTTTTCTCTGTCCAGATTGAATGGTGCCCGTGGAATGTTGAAGTAAATACAACAAACATAGTCTCCACTCTTTCTTGCATTTTTATGTTTTGGTGTACAAAAAGATACCAGAAAGCTATAATCCTGCTTCACTAATATCAATTAAATACAGTAAGAAGAAAAAGAAAAAGTAGAAGTTTTCTTAGCAGCAGCAGGAGTACCCTTCTGACGGATTAGCCACTGAAACCATTATGAAAACTAGTGAAACACTGTTGAATATAGTATCAGAAAATGAGTTCCTTAGGTTGGAAGGCACTCAAAATATACGAGTAAGGGAGACTTGCCTCTTCAAAGTAGACTTGCCCATCATGGTCTGGATGGAGTAAGTGGATGGGACATTCATTTGCCCATGTGGCAAGACTTCAAACAAGAAGAAACCACTTCAACCCTCATTAACAGTCTGCACACGCAAGATGTTAACTATGAATCTAATAAAATTGGAAATCCTTAAGAAAGTGAAATAGATTACACAAAGAACCCTCCCCTAGGCCCCTGTGAGCTGAAATGGCCTGATGGTGGCCACTTGGAGTTGGGCAATCATATGATTTACCATGTTGGGAATGAACAATTCAAGAACCATAGTGTCATCTTCCTTGTCAAAAAGAAAATGTCAAGATCTGTTTTAAACGCCATTGCGGTCTGTGATAAGAATACTGTCTAGATACCTACAAGGAAATTCTGTGAATAAGACTGTTATTCAAGTTGCCCATCAGTCACTAAACACAGTGATGAAGAGCTCTACCAGTTTTTTTCAGTCTCGAATGGATTAAATGTGCAATCAAGATGTATTAATAGTTACTAGTGATGGCAGTGTAAGTGTCGAAAACAAGGAGGGGGGAACGGCAGTTGGAAAATATCACCCTGGTGATAGGAGTGGAGTTCAAGGTAGAATGACAGCATTTTGGAAGAGACCGAATCAACTTCTTCACTGCAAACACTCCTCTATAACTTGACCAATGATGATGCACATGAACTTCACTCGATGGAATGCACAGAAATCATAGAAAATAGGAAGAGCCATTCTCTTGGGTTTGTGACAGCAAGCTGAGGTAACACTTGGACACAGATCTAAAACTGAAAAATAAAACAACTCACTGTCATCGAGTTGATTATAACTCATAACATAACTATATAGCGTTTCCCAGCAGTAAATCTCTTGCGGAGGAGATAACTAATATCTTCCTACTGCTGGAGAATTAGAACCACTGAACTTGAGGTTAAATTGTTCAGTGCTTACTTGACAGTGTCACCAGGCCAGATGCCTGGAAATGATTTTTTTAAAGTCAAGGATTCTTATCCAGGAGTATTGGAAGGTACATATGAGTTAAAAGTATTTCTGAAAATTTCTGCAAACTATGTAAGCAATTTTTCCCATTGATGGATGCTTTGGGGAGAAAACATTATCATTATTCATTCTGGGAGCCTTCTTAAAATCTATTTAAGAATAAACTGTAATTTTGTCTACAACTATCTTTCCTAAAAACAAAATCTCTTTATCACAGTCTTAGGTAAGCATAAAGGGATCCCTGGTGCTGTAATGGTTAAGCTCTCAGAGGCCACTTGATAGTGTGATGGTTCAAACCCACCCAATGATTTCATGGGAGAAAGATGTTATCAGTCTGCTCCTGGAAAGATGCACAGGCTCGGGACCTTAAGAGGACATTCTAGACCCTCCTATTGGGTTGGAATCAACCCAGCAGCAATTGTGTGTGTGTGTGTGTGTATGAGTGAGTGTTAAGGAAGCATAAACACAGACATGTATTTTTTGGGGGGGGGGCAATCACTGCTCTCTGGTGGTGGGAGTAGAAGGCCCAGCCCCACTGCTGGAACTGAACCTCCGTCCCAGTGGGCCGCAGTCCCGCGCACAACCACTACACCACCGGGGCTCAGCCCCCACAGACATGTATTTGAGGGGTGATGGTTACATATATTCCGATTCAGACAGGTGGCAGTTATTGAGTGATGCCTGGTACCTCCGTTTTCCACTGCTCTGACACAGAAGCAACTTTCCTTCTTTTATTTTCATCATACTCATTTTTCTTTTGCCTCATACATCCAAATGCAATGGCAGCTTTCTAAGAAAGTTAAATAGGGAAAGGACAGCATGATGTAATGCAAATGATGAAGTCTTCGCGTTTCCATTTTCAGTTCCCTATGTGGCTACTAAGCTGATGACAAAACAGAAATTAATTCAGATGCAGCAAGGTGAACTTTGCAGAGGAGGAGAGAGGAAGGAGGGGATAGGAGAGAGGAGAAGAGAAGAAAGAGGACATTGGGGGTAGCAGCTGGCCTAGAAGACCTGCACCCTCTCTGTCATCTTCCAAAAACTCCATGAGATCTTCAACCTGTCCAACCCACACGATGGCTCCTTTCCTGCTCAGAATATTGACCCCAGGGGTATCCTGACACTGAAATGATATCTCTTGGCAGTGAGGACCACATTCAGGATGGGAAGAGGGGCTTCCCCTTAGGGGTGTTCTGAGTTTCAAAGAGCAGATATGGAATGGGCACTTTTCAGAGCATAAATTGTGACGACCAGGTATCCTCTTTGTCATAAAATTGGCAAAAATAAATGTAAAAGGGGAATCTGGACATTTGCTAAAATGGTTCTCATTGCCAAATACACTACTTCTGGGTTCATGAAGGGACACCAGCCCTTAAGAAATGACTGTGTTGAAAGCCAAGAGGACTTGAAGAGCTAACCGATGAAGATTAAGACTACAGCATTAGTTCTTGCTCACGCCTTGAGACAGACTAGGAAAGAAGCTGGCTTCTTCCGGCCCTGGTTCTCCAAGTTCCGGTGACTTTCAGGAATTAAAATGCATCAACATTTAAAGCCATATCACAAATCAATCCCCTTTCTGGGCGGTCTCCCCCAACTTCTCAGGATGGAGCAGTGTCCTGTAGGGCTTTCCTCTTTGACTCAATAGTAAGACAGGGTCAAGGATTGCATGGCCAAGGAGCAGACCCCTGTGGAGGAATGCATTTGGGGCAAAGTTTCGGAGGCATGAAGGTAATGTGGACATTGTTGTCATAGAAGGAGTTAACTAGGGCTGTGTGTAGGAAGAACGCTCAAATCTCCCTCAGCTTACATATGTGATCTGAATGTGCGTCCTTTCAAACTGGGAGGCAAGAGGTTCGAGTTTCAGTGAATCAGAGTTGAATTTTAAATTGTGTGTGCCATTTTCTCCCCCATTGCTGCTGGGGGCTCTATGTAGCATTAGGAAAGACAAGAGCATTTCTGCACTCCCTGGGCTGTCTCGACTGTGACAGCTTAATCACTTCATATATTGTTACATTTTCCATTTTGGGGATTATGCTTATGTTTTCGAATTTTAACTTTTCCTTGCCATTTATATCGGAAATTCAAAAAGTGTGTAATTTGGTTCTAAACTGTCATCTGGCCCCAAATATCTTTTTAACCACACCCTGATCACATGACCCCAACCTAGCTCCCCAGACAGCTGTCCAGGTCCTCAGAGACTGGAGCCTGAAGGGAAAAGTTCCACAGACCTGTGTGCCTGCCTGGGTCATACATGCAGAGTCCACAGCAGACCATATCTCAGCCACGGCAGGGCTGTCCATCAGACTCTGGTAAATGCTTGCAAGATCAGCAGTTCAAAACCATCAATCTCTCTGGGTAAGGAAGACGAGGTTTTCTAAACCCACAGGCACAATTCTCATTTGTCCCATAGGGTTAGGATGAGTCAGACTCAACTCCATGGCGGTGAGTTTTATCAAGGAAAAAGGGGTCTTTTTGAAGAATGTTCCCAAGAATCATAGATGACATGGAAGCAAACCTGCAGGAAAGTCAGAGTTGGTGCAAGTCATCGTAACACTAAAATCCTTTCTTGTGACCCAAATTAACGAGGTCTGGCATAAGTGAGAGTAAATTCTATCTGCATTATTTTCCTCAGGTTCTGGAGTGGGTCAAACTACGTGGGCAGGTCAATGCCAGCAGCCACTGCATGGGAGAAAGGGGTGGTCGTCCGCGTCTATAGATCCCCAGCCTGGGAGCCCGAGGGAGCAGTCTACTCTGTTGTGCAGGCTTGTTAGGAGGCAGAAGCCACTCCATCGATACGAATTCGTTTGCCCAGGGGTTTTAGGCTGGGAGGAAGAGAGGCTCATGCTGAGGGTTTCAGTTTCTGTTGAAAGCTTCATTACTCTTTGCTGACTTTAACTCTTTTGGTGCCTAGAATATATCCAGGAGCACAGATTACATCACAAAGTTTACACTCATCTAAATGTAAAATTGACTTTTATTTTCTCATACCCCAAGCCGAATCCTTCGACATACTCAAATGCTTTGTCACTTAACCCTCACGGTTTAGGAATTGATGGCCTGCACTCTGCTTTGCGCGTGCATGCATGCAATGTATACCCACTGCTATCTCCTACTTTCTTTAATGGTCTCTCTCGCAGACAGGTCCCTATCTTAACTCCCACTGAGGGGTTTGACCTTGGATCTTTGGTACATGCTCACTTATTTCTCCAGAGTTATCCTAAGAAATTTATGGTTATCACACCCCCCACCCTGACTCCCACCACCAAATAACTCCGTTCTATTCCAAAATGGACTGCTGGTTAACTTAAAGTGGTTAGATTCATTTTAGGAGGCATTTCTTAGGTGAGGTTAGTAACAATGTGTGAAATGCTGCTGGGGTTACACGCTCTCCAGCCGATGCGGATTCCCTTCGATACTGACTCTAGTATAGCAGGGCATAACGCTGCCGGGTCCTGCACTGTCTCCACATTTGTTGTCTTGGGCCCCATGGCAGCCACAGTGTCCATCCATCTTGCTAGAACTGTCTTATTTTTCTCTTACCTGCATGATTAAGCATGGTGTTCTTCTCCAGGAGCTGATATCCCTTGATAATATGTCCAGCATGGGAGATGATGCTGATCATCCTCGATTTTTTAAAATTTTAATAATTTTATTGGGGGCTCTTACAGCTCATAATGAATCCATTCATCATTTTCGTCAAGCACACTTGTACCTGTTGCCATCATCAATTTCAAAACATTTTCTTTTTAACTAAGCATTGGTATCAGCTCTTCTTTTTGCCCCCTCTCCCCTCCCTTCCCACTGGTGCGAACCCTTGATAAATTATATATTATTATTATTGTCATATCTTACACCGTCTGCTGTCTCCCTTCACCAACATTTCTGTTATTCATCTCCCTTGGATAGGGTTATACAGTGATCATTGCAATTGTTTCCCCTGGTGCCCCCCTACAATCTTCCCTCTAGTCTCATGGTATTTCCACACCCATTATTATTCCTGAGGGTTTATTTGGCCTGGATGTTGTGTGCTGAGAAACCTTAACTGTACCAATGTACATCCTCCAGTCCAGCACATTTGTGAGGTAGAACTAGGGTCATTTGTGGGGAAGCATTAAAGAACTAGAGGAATGGAGGCCGGCCTGTGAGGGCATCTGGAGTAGTCACTGCCCACCCACACAACCAGGGTTTGGCCACGCGGGCCCTCTACGTCATGTTCCTCGGAGAGACACTGCTCCAGAAAAACACTGGGGGTGGCAGCGAGCGAGTTGCTCTGCTGTGATCCTTCATCTTCTGAAGATGCATCCTGACTTGTCTTCACACCCACTCACTGAAGAATGCCACATCTTGATTAACTTGCTAAAGGAATGCTACAAAAATTAGCAGAAAACTCCATCTTTCTCCTGACTTGTAGGCTTGAACTGACCACCTTGTGCACAGCGTTCTGAAGTTTTTTGGTCCTTGCAATGATCTTGATTGGGAGATGAGAAAATACTTGAAAAATGAGTAAGAAGAAAAGAGGAGCAGGAGCTGGGAGCAGGGAGCATGGCATTGTGAGGTGAAAGAGACTCTCAAATCCCCCCTAAGGAGTCTGGGAAATGAAGTGCATTTCACCTGAAGCCTTGACTGCGAGAGAACCTCAAGACTCTTGCTTGATAATCTGTTTTATTTTGTCTCCATAAGCCTGTGACTGCAAAGTGTGACCCACTTTTGTACTTGGAGAAATGGAGGAGCCCAGGACTTTGTGTTGGTCAAGTGGAGCCTGTGATAGTAGCGGTCTGCCTCCTGCCAACACACTTCTAATGTGTTACCTTCCCCGGTCTGCAATCAGCTAACACTGAGTAACTCATCTCTCTCAATAAAGTAACTTATTTTAATCCTAAAGAAAAGAACTAGAGGGATGTTGTGTGTTTTGTCTGTGCTGTACTGTACCCTGACTGACATGTCCCTTCCTTGTGACCCTTCTGTGAGGGGATGTCCGATTGTCTACAGGTGGGCTTTGGGTCTCCACTCTGGCCCTTCTCTTTGCCTCCATATCATGGTTTTGCATCTTCTGATACCTGAACTTGTCAGCACCTTGTGATCACACAGGCTAGTGTGCTTTTTTTTTTATGGGCATCACTGCTCTCTGGTGGTGGGAGTAGGAGGACCAGCCCCACTGCTGGAATTGAACCTCCATCCCAGTGGGCCACAGTCCCGCGCACAACCACTACGCCACCGGGGCTCAGCCCTTGGTGTGCTTCTTTCATGTGGGCTTTGTTGCTTCTAAGATAGGTGGCCACTTGTTTACCTTCAAGCCTTTAAGACCCCAGGTGTTATATTTGTTGATAGCTGGGCACCGTCAGCTTTCTTCACCACATTGATTTATGTACCCATTTGTCTTCTGTGATCATGTTAGGAAGGTGAGCATCATGGAATGCCAGTTTAATAGGACAGAGTGTTCTTGCATTGAGGGAGTACTTGAGTAGGGACCCAATGTCCACCTGCCACCTTAATATGAAGCCTATAAATATATGCACATATAGTTCCCCACCATCACATATAAATATATTTACATATATAAATGCCTATAATTAGACCTCTATAAAATGCTCTTTGCCTCCTAGTTGTTTGCTCTATTTCCTTTTACTTTCCTCTTGTCCCACTCCCATACTCAGCTTTCATTTGGGTTTCAGTAATTCCTTGTGGTTCCATTACCCTTGATCAAGCCCTACCAGGCCTCTTACACTCTCCTTACTATCGATTTTGGATCACTTGTTGTTCCCTTGTGCCTGGGTTTTTTAACACTACTTCCTTCCCCCCACCTCCCCTTCTCCTATCGCCTCCAGAACTGTCAGTCCCGTTATTTCCTCCTGCTTCTTTTTAGTTGGCTACCACACATATCTCTGGATTTGGTTTGGCCCCTGTTTTACTACCTGGATCTTACCCCAGGAATGTTTGTATAGCTTTTTCCCTATGCCCGTTTTGCATTTCTTTTTCAATAAAAACAGCTTGACTTTATTGCAAGGAAGCCAGGGAGGAACAGGGTGGGTGAGGGTCTCCACGGGAATTCATCTCTTGGAGCAGGACTGCTGGGTCCAGGGTCTTTCTGGAAGCCAGGACAGGAGAGGATCAGGCAACCTGGCCTCTTTGGTCCATCCTGTGGATCAGGGGCCAAACCGCTGCTCCTGGGGACCAAGGTAGGACATGGTCTTCCCTGTTTTTGCCAGAGTCTCCAGCAGAGTGTCCATGCTGTGCTCAGAGTCCATGCAGACCTTCTTGTTGGGCAGGTCAGTGTCAACCTGAACTCCTCCCAGCTTGTTGAGGACTTGAGAGACCGCATTAGAGCAGCCCTCACAGGTCATGTCCATGGAGAACACGTGCTTCGGCATGACCCATGGTGGTGATCCTCCAGCTGCGGCAGGTAGGAGTGCCCCTTTTGCATTTTTTAAGCCTATCTCAGAGGACTCATGTTGCACTTGTCCTTTTGTTCTTGGCTTACTTCACTTAGCATAATTTCCTCCAGTTCTTTGCATGTGCATCATGCGTTCATCACTGCATTTTAGGAATATGTAATACTCCATTATATGTATGTACCACAGTTTTTTAATCCATTTGTCTGTTGATGAAATTTGGATTGTTTCCAACTCCTTGTAATTGTCAATTGTGCCTCAATGATCGTTGGAGCACAAATTTCTGACTGTGGTTTGTTTCTTGCCTCTTCTGGGGGTATGTGCAGTAGGAGACTTGCTGGGTCACATGGTAGCTCAATTTCTAACTGTTTTAGATATCACCAAATTGATTTCCATAGTGGTTCTACATACCTACAGGTCCACCAGTAATGGATGAGAGTTCTTATCTCACTACAGCCCCTCCAACACTTGTTGCTTTCTGATTTATTAATCGGGCTATCTTTGAGAGTGTTAGGTGGCAACTCATAATTGCTATAATTTGCATTTATCTTATGGCTAATGATTGGGAACACTTTTTCATATGTCTACTGGCCATTCAGATTTCTGCTTTTGTGAAACTTCTGTTGAGGTCCTTTGCTCACCCCCTCAGTGAACAATCAGTTTTTGTCTCTTGGGAAGTTAGTAGAGTACTATAGATTATAATAATAAGGCCTCTGTCTGATGTGTCATTGCTAAAGATGTTTTCTCAGACAATGGGCTCTCCTATTACTCTCTTTGTGAATTCTTTCGATGTACACAGGTGTTTTATTTTTAGTATATTCCACTTGCCAATTTGTGCTTCCTCAGTGCTCGTGTCCTTCCCTATTTCTGTTACTCTATGTTTTCCCTGCACCAAAGTTCTCTGGCTGGTCCAAATTCCCTCATCGATTGCCCTAATCATTTGGGGTTTTACCTCAAGGTCTGTGATACACCTTGAGTTTATTCCTGTGCCTGGAGTGAGACAAGGGTCTTGCTTCATTAAAAAAAAATCATTTTATTGGGCGCTCGTACATAGCTTTTCACAATACATAAACACATATACTGTGCCAAGCACCTTCACGTGCCTGCTGCCATTATCATTCTCCAAATATCTGCTTTTCCACTTGAACCCTTGATATCAGCTTCTCATCCTTCCCCTTCGTCCTTGCTCCCCCCTCCCCTACTACCCTCAATACTTTATAAATTATTATTGTTTTGTTGCTATATGCTTCCTTCAACCCCTCATGATCACACAGACTGGTGTGCTACTTCATTTTTTTGCAAGTAGATATCCTTTTTTTTTCTTCTTCCCAGAACTACTTGTTGAAGAAGGCATCTGCTTCCTATTTGATATTTTTGGGGATCTTATCAAAGATCAACTGTCTACTGATCATTTTATTTGTGGGTTTTCAGTTTTCTTCCATTGGTCGGAGTATCTGTCATTAAACCAATATAATACAGTTTTGACCACTGTGGCTGTATAATATGTGCTAAAATCAGTTAAAACAAGTCCTCCTATTCTGTTCTTCCTCTTGAGGAGTTCTCTGAAAATTTTGGGCTTCTTACCACTTCATAAGCAGTTGATAGTCATTTTTTCCTAATCTCGAAGACAAAGTCTGGTATCTGTATCAGGATAGTAGTAAACAGATATCGCCTTGGGCAGGATTGCCATCATTACTATATTGAAGCTTCCAATCCACAAGTATGGGACTTTCTTCCACTTGTTAAGGTCACTTTTGGTTTCTAAAATTTTCCACATACTATTTGTGGGGGGATATTTTGTATATCCCTAGTTATTTCAATTTGTGCTTGGATATTATGATGGGCACTACCTTTTTGATCTACACTTCTGTGGTCTCATCTGATGTATATAGCAATCTGATAGACTTCCGTTTATTGATTTTGTGTTCTGTCAACCTGCCACATTTCTGTATCACTTCCAGCACTTCTCATATGGAGTTTTTGGGGTTTTCCATATATAAAGTCATATCATCTGTGAATAATGATAGTTTTACCTCTTCTTTCCCCAGACCAATACCTTAGTGTCTTTTCTGCCTTTATATGTTGTTAGCTAGGACCTTCAGCATGATGTTAAATAAAAGTGGGGACAAGGAACATCCTTGTCTGGTCCCTCTTTTCCATGGGGTTGTTTTAGTCTTTTCTCCATTGACTATGGTTCCCATTTTTCAATCATTTATAGTCATACCCAGATTAACAACATGATCTTGGGGGATTGTCCCATTCTCCTTTTTCAAATGTAGCTTTTCCAAGATAATTTTCATTGTGTGATAGTATCTATATACCAAATAAAATGCTCAAGCAGAAACTAATAACCACCCTCCTGCCAGCGAAGATGCAGGTTCTCCAGCTAGCAAGTGGGTGGTGCTCAGAGCAGATTACATCTGCACACAACAAATGGGGGATCAGACAGCTGCCGTACAAAAGTTGTAGGCTGTCCATTGCTCCGGGATTGCTCTTCTTCGAGCCTGTGGTGGAAGTCACCATTTCATGGCTCTTGATGATGCCAATCATAGCTGTCCCCCTCTCCACTGCCACAGCCTCTGGCCCTCACTTTGCTCCACTAAATGTTGATAACTTTTCCTCTGTCGCTTTGTCAACCAGAGGTCACTTCTTTCTTTCACTTTCATAACATTCAGACTTATAGTTGATTCCTTCCCCCCCCCCCCAAACAACAGCCAACTTTTGATTTCTAGGAAAGTTGACATAAGAAAAGAACTATGATGTCTTGAAAATTAGAGTGAAAAGTGGTACCACTTTGTCCCTCTCCTTTCCTCATCTTGCTTATCTTCACCTGAGGATGAAAAAGAAGGAAAAGCAGGAGGAGCAAGCCAAAACCTTTCCCAGCCCACCACCACGGTTAGCTAAGTTCAAAGAATCTAAGAGATAAAGAGTAAAAGAAAGCAGGCTATTTATGGTTGGCATAGTAGCATGGGTCTCACTGCCCATCCTTCTCTGAATGAGAAAGATATACAGGGGAAAAAACATCCCAAAGAAATCACTATAGTGGAATGAAGAGCCAGAGACCACCCCCTTGCCCCCGACTCCCACCCCAAACTCATTGCCATTGAGTTGATTTCAACTCAGAGCAACCCTGTAGGACTGAGGAGAACTATCCCTATGGACTTCTGACACAGGGACTCTTTACAGGCATAGAAAAGTCTCATCTCGCTCCTGCTGGGGGTTTTGAACCATTGACCTTGAAGTTAGGAGTCCCAAATATAACTCACCACAGTGAGACAATGCTATTCCCAAATTTTCTGTGCCCGGATCAGAAACTTTAAACATAAATTCCGTCTTAGTTACCTAGTACTGCTTTAAACAGAACATCCACCTTCACAGAGAGAATTAGTTCTCTCCCAGTTTAGGAGACTGGAAGTTGGAATTGAGGGTCTCAGCTCTAGGATAGGACTTTCTATGTCTTTTGACTCCTGGGGAAGGTCTTTGTCTCCTTTCCTCCTCTGTGGGTCTGGAATTCTTTGGAGAAACACATGTGTCTATAAGTGTCAACCTTCCCCTGGATCCAGCAGGCTGACAGCACTGGGACCCTGCGTCTAAAGAATGCGTCTGTTCCTGGCTCTTTTTTCTTGGTGGTCCTGAGGTCACTCTTTCACCCTTTATGGCATGTGTGATAAAAGGTGATAGAGGTCACGCCCAGAGGAATCTCACTTTACATCAGAGCTACAGCCTGGGATGAGTATTGCACCCTACCCTAACCCTTTCAAAATGGATCGCCTGATCCGATCAGATCAGATCAAGGGAGGCATGTCACATCCTCACCACCAAATATATCATGATACACCCGCCAAACCAATGAAAGTCATAGTCAAATCAAGATGATGCATTTTGGGGGAGGCTGAGGGAGGGGATGACATAATTCAATTCATGACACCAAGTGTTCAATATTTCAAGTATATGAGTTGAAAGAGAACTCATCACAGGGCATCATAAGGATTATTGGCTACAAAATTTTAAAAAATATCATGACTTATCTGTCGGTTGTTTGTTATAATATGGTGACTTGAATGAAGCTGGAAGCTAAGCCGCTAGGATCAGCATGGGAGACAGGTTTCATCAGAGACTAGGAAGAGGAACTTGACGATATTTTCCTTTTCAAAATTGGTAAGTGAAAACCTCATGCATAGCAGCAGAAAATTGTATTTTTTGGTGCAAGAAGACAAGTTTCTCAGGTTGGAAGACACTCAAAGCACAACTGGGAAAGGAAGAGCTGCTTCCTAATTGGGCTTACATTTGTAGATGGAGTAAACTACTTAGACTTTATTGGTTGACGTGGGTAGTTAAAATGAGAACAAGCAGCCACAAATACTCAATTGACAATCAGAATATATAATGCATGAAATATAATTTGAAGAAAATTGAAAGTCAACCAAAATGAGATGAAATGCATGAAGAGTAAAATTCTATGCTTTACTGAGATGAAATAAACTAATATTGGCTGGTTTGAATTAGATGGTCATAATGTCTACTATGTTGGAATGACAAAAGATGAATGACATTACAGTCATTGTCAAAAAGAACATTTTCTAGATCTATCCTGAAGTACAATGTATCAGTGATAGCTTCCACATACTACTGCAACAAAGACCAATTAATATAACAATTATTCCTACGTATGCACCAAAGAATGAAGAAACTAAAGATGTTGAATAATATCTGCAGTCTGAAATGGATCAGACGTGCAATAAAGATCCATTGATAATTTATAATGACTGGAATGCACAAGTTGAAACTATGGCTTTGAGTATGATACATGTGAAATCATTGGATGGAGATGGTACAATGATTTTTTGTTGATATTACTCTTCTAGCCATAATTTTTTCACTTCCCATGAAACAGTTTTCTTTTCATGAGGAGCATGTGTAAGAGAAAGTTGGTAAAGATGCTGAAATTCAGTTGTCAGTGATTATGAATTGGGTCCACTGTAATTGTAAAAACTTGGACTTCTAAAGTGGGTATTGATAAATTTTACCATACTTCTGGGTCTAAAATAAGCCACTTCAGTAGCAGAAGGGGAATCTGGATCCCATGAAGGTGAAGATTTTGCTCTTTGGATCCCCAAGTAATAGCACTTTCGGCCTCCTTCCTCCAGCAGCAGAAAACTCTGGCACTAAAGGAGTGGCAGAGAAGAGCTAGCAGTAAAACCAAGAGCCAGAGCATAAGGTAGGGAAGGGGGTGTCCTGGCCACAGAGCAAATCAAGCTGAGTGCTTTGGGGCAGGAGGCTTGCTTGTGGAGTGGAGTGCCTGTGGGCGCTTAATTGGGTAGGAAGGCTTACTGACCCACAAGTTGAGATTTATTGTGTGCCCTGTGAGCATTTATCAGCAGTACTGAAAGAGCTTTGTAACTTTATCAAAGTAAGACAGAGGTCAGATCCAGGAACCAAGGGCCGGAAAGAAGCCTGAAACTGTTCTAAATAAAGAAGTGCATCCTGAATTATAACCTGCTGGCATCCTTAATTCCTCATAATTATGATTCTGCTCTGTGGGTTCTGTGTAGCCATTGTGATGAATGATTGAATCCAGCAGAGAGGATAGTTCGGTGGAGCGATTGTTGTGTTAGAACTGGCAAAGGAGAAGAGAGGGTAGAAGGGGGACTGACCCCTGCCTCACAGAGATAGGTCTTTGACTGATGTGGAGTTTGATTCTCCTTCCCCATTATGAAACCAGAGGCCAGATGTTGTACCTTACACCATTTTTACAATGGGACATATAGGAATTGCTTCAAGTACATATGTGAAAAGAGACATGGAGAAGTTCAATAACATCAGTTAATACAAGGCCAAAGCATACCATTGATAGTTCATGTGAAAGTTCAAGTTGAAGCTGAAAGCAAAGAAAACAGTGTATAAGCGCTAAGGTGTGATGGCGAGTCTGTCCCACCTGAACTTACTGTTCATCTCGAGTGTATTTGACACGTGGTACACTAATGACCCAAAACAAACTACGTTGTGGAGAGGTGTTGTTGTAAAAAGATGATTGTGGACTTAGAATCTCCACATCCTTAAGCACCTAAAAAGAGGTAGGATTTCTGAGATGGTTATTGGGACAGCCCCAAGATAATGCTGAGTATTTAGTGAGACAAAGATAGACAGACTGGGTAATGTTTATGATATTCCTTAGCTATGGCCCTGGAAACATAAGACCACATGGACAAACATGAAAGAGTTTTAGAATAAAGAGAATGGTTGACATTCCTCATTCACTAATAACTTTTCACCTCTGCTCAGAATAAAACATGGGGCAACATGTAGTCCTTGATTCTAAACAATTTATTTTCCACAGGTGGTCTGGTGAATCCATAGCCAAATATAAAAATCCATGGGGTCAAGGAGTCTGACTCTATGTGTAAAGTAAGGAGGTTACAATGGAGCACACAATGAGAACTATGCATTTCCCAAGTCTATTTCCAGCACAGCAAAGAGCAATGTATATATTAAATATTCGTTGTATGAGCAGATTATGCATACACATTTTAAACACACTCTCTTGACTGTAGGGTAATATTGTTTCTCATGTCTTTGATAACTATCCATTTATATTATGGCATCCAAAGTTTATTAAAAATTTAAACTTCTATTACAAATATTCAGTGTTTAGAAAGATGACATCTCAGACTATTTGGAGGATGTGTAAATGAAAACAAAAAAAAGAAGCAAAAGTTGAGACGGATGTTCAGAAAATGAAATTATTCTGTTCCCTATTTAAATGCCATGGTGGAAAGAATGCCTTCAGAGAATCTAGGGTGCAAGGCTCGACCAGACAACCCGCTCCATCCATCCAGCAGCCTCCTCAGCGTTCCCAATGGCCCTCCCGCTCGCTCTGCTGACAGCCTTGGTGGTGCTCAGCTGTGGTCCTGTTCCATCTCTGGGCTGTGAGCTGCCTCAGAACCACTTCCTGGCGAGTCAGGAGACCTCTGTGCTTCTCGGTCAAATGAGGAAACTCTCCCCTTTCTTGTGCGTGAAGGACAGAAAGGACTTCAGATTCCCTCAGGAGATGGAGGGCAGCCAACTCCAGAAATCCCAGGCTATCTCCATCCTCCATGAGATGCTGGAGCAGATCTTCCACCTCTTCCACTCAGAGCGCGCCTCTGCTGCTTGGAACACCACCCTCCTGGACCAGCTCCACAGTGAACTCCATCAGCAGCTGGAGGACCTGGAGACGTGCCTGGTGCAGCTGATGGGAGAGGAGGAATCTGCTGCGGCAATGGAGGGCCCAACCCTGGCTGTGAAGAGGTACTTCTGGAGAATTCGCCTCTATCTGAAAGAGAAGGCGTACAGCGACTGTGCCTGGGAGGTTGTCAGAGTGGAAATCAGAAGAGCCTTCTCTTCATCAGCAAACCTGCAGGAGGGATTAAGAAGAAAGGACGGAGTTCTGGGTTCATCTTAACTCGACTCTCAAAGACTGATATTCCAGACCACATTTGCATACCTGCCTCTGGTCATTTCAAAAGACTCTTAGTTTTGTCATATAAGTTATTAAGAAATGATAAGCAAGTGTATGTAAAAATAACTGCAGAAAACACCAGCCTCTCAGAAATTATTGCCTTGTTTTTTATAAAGAATATGATCTATATTTTAATTATTTATCTATTTAGTTATATTTGTTCACTCTCTCAGGCTTGTGTTGACATATTTAACTATTTATCAAATGATTAAATGTTTACATTTACTTTTATATTAAGAGCTACAAAGTATATTCACCTTTATGTTATATTAAAATTTATGTTTTATTTATTAAATTTCAACCAAACAAAAACTTCCTGAGTTTTTTTTTATTCCTAAAGACAAAAGTAATGTTTTGTTGCTTAACCTATTTGAACAATCAATGGTACAACTCATTGTCTCATTCATTCATTCATTCACATCATACATATATACTGAATAGTTAAATGGCACATTGAGGAGAAGCTATTAAGGAAACACATGTTTTGATGAACTTTTTTCTTTTCTTTTTTTTGGGGGGGGGCATCCCTGCCCTCTGGTATTCGTGGGAGCTACCCAGTGCTGCTCCTGAGAGCTGCTGCTCAATTTGAACCGCCAAGCCCGTGGACCACAGTCCTGCACTCAACCACTTGCGCCACCAGGGCTCAGCCCTTGACGAACATTTTACAAACATAAGTTACTGTACTGTTGGCTGTAAATGAAATTTTAATAGATCATCAACACACATTAAATCTTTTTAGGAGAAACGTACATAAAGCAAGGCTAAATATTGATCAGCTAGTGAAAATATGATGATCATAGATTTATCAGTTTTTTCTCCATCCTCCAGGCCCCCTCTATCTCAGTCAAGAACCTTTTATGACTATTCTAGCATACTAGGACACTGGCTTGAGACTCGGTCGGTATAAGTGCATCTTCTCTATTGGGAGTTGCCTAAGGCAGTGAAGTGCTTTAGATGATGGGGAACTTGGCTGCCTTTTGCCTGTGTTTGCGTGAGCCTGTGGCTTTGGTTACACTATTTGTATGTCGCTGGGATCACCCTTCTGTCATGTTCTTGCATTCAGCGATGTCCAGATTTATCAATGTTAATAAAACAACAACGAAACAAACCCATTGGATAAACACATCCAAAGTCCAGCCCACACAAGAAAGTTCTTCCTTATTACCATTTTTCTAGATTGATATTAGAATGGAGAGATACGAAGAATGGGGACTCTTGGTAGAGATCTAAAAATCATTCTATGACAACAGGTCAAGTAAGGCAAGGAGAAGAGTGGGGATGAAGGTATACACCCCAACCCCACAGACATATATTAGGTAGGATGGGGGCCGGAGTTCCAGGGCAAAATGTAAAAACCTTGATTCAGGCTCCTGGTCTGATTTACCAGACTTCTGGCCTTCAGAGAGCCTGCTCTCAGCCCTTGTTCACTGACTGTCTATGGAACTCAGAGTCCTTGTCTTGAGCTGTAGTTGTTGGATGAGACACGAAGAGCTTCTGGAAAGCCTAGATCAGACACTACCCTCAATGACCCCAGGGAGCAGACTCTTCTAGAAGGGAGCAGAGATATCAAGGAAGAGCTGAGAGTCTGTGGCCCTTTTCAGTAAAGGTCCACTGATTGACTGACTGCAGGACAAGGGAGCATTTGGTGAGGGAACACTTGATGACTGAGAGAAACTCCTTTTGCCTGTCACTGTGCTGGACTGATGTTTTGCTAAGTTTCCTTGGCTTTCCATGCTTTGTAATTCACCTGGCTGTGAATGCTTTGGACACTATTACACCCTCATGCAAATAGCCTCCCTCATCCAATGGATTCATTTCTTTTCTGTATCCTATTTCAGATGTAATAAAATCAATAAAATACATTTTAGAAGATCCGGTTCACCCCGCACCCTGCACCCAGGAGATCCTCTAGCATTTCAGGAAACCCAGGCAGCTTAGAGATATCATTGGAAGTCTGCCCAGTTTCCTTCTGAGCTACCAAATTTCAAGTCAGCTTTCTGGCCAGTCTTGGAACTTGGTTTTGTCGGAAACAATAAATAAGGGTGAAACAGAAGGCAGTAGGTCACCTTTTGAAGTACTCGCAAGATGTTTAAAAATTAGCCTGCCATCTTTGGTCATTCATTTAATCAACTCACCCCTGATGTGATGGCTGGAACTCCTTCTCTTTGGTGAGATAAGTGATGTAAGTTGGTTTTGATGATTTTCTGGTGGGCCTAACAGCCTGAAGGCGAAGGAGGCCAGCTTCACCAGGACTGAGCAGGGACTTGCAGAGCTGGTCTAGCCCAGATAGAGTCCTCATTCCCAAGTTAAGTGCAACAAATCATTCCATCTCAAGGGTCACGTGCCTTTATAATCTGGCTACCTGAATTCCTGATGCTGCATTGCTTTTACTGTTGTTATTGTAAAGGCTTCACTGTCTAGAGGTACTTTTGCCTATATTCTACTATGTAATATGGTCATTTCCATGGTAGAGCCCATCTTCAGTGTTTTAAAATGATAAATTCTTGAGGCATGGCAGCAAAAATGCTAGGAATATAGCAGGACAAAAGACAAAAACTGAGCCCCTTAACCTCACTGCCTTTTGAGTCTTTTGTTAGTGCTCCTAGACAGACACACGTTCACAACTTACATCACTACACCAGCACTCATCTAAACGATTTCCACTTTCTAACAGACGTGTTTCCTTTTCCCCCAACAGTTTTATTGGCATGTAATTCACATATCATACAATTGAACAGCTTAGTCATTCAATCACATCAAGGGGAGTTGTACAATCACCACCACATCTTTCTTAGGGACCCCCGGCCCCAACCCCGACATGCTTCTTAAAGTGTGACCAGGGACCTTTTGAGACACTTTTTGTAGGCCCATCAGGTTGATTGATTTTTAGTATACTACTAACGTTTTTTGTGTGGAAGGAATGGTGTTGGGCTGTTAATCCAAAGTTTGTGGGTTTAAACTCAACAGCCATTCTGTACAAGAAGGATGAGGCCATCAGCTCCTGTGTAAGTTAATCACCACAGAGACCACAGAGTTGCTATGGATCAGAATCCACTTGATCGAAATGGGTATCAGTTGACACCAGGAAGTCCAATCTGACATGTAGGAGAGAGAACAGGCTGTTTTTTTGGCCCTCAGCCCCAATTGCCCCTGAAAAAGTCTTTCATGGACTAAGCAAGGATTTTAAGAGGAAAACCATACTCTGCAGGCCCAGAATGTTTGAGTGCCAATTGTTAGGTGCATCTTATGGAGTCTTCAACTCACAAGATGATTCAGGAGCTGAAAATGAATAGATTTAGGTTGCTGTGGGTTAGGCTTTGGCCTGCTAACTGAGGGGTTATAGTTCAAACCCCTCAACCACTGTGATGGAGAAAAATGAGGCTGTCTGCTTTCATAAAGACATAAACCTAGGAACTCCTATATGTAATCACTGAGTGAGGATTGACCACAGGGTTTTAGCAGTTGATGGGCAAATCCAGGTAGTATATTTCACTAATGAAATCATTCATGAACTTTTAAAGATATTTTTAAATGGGAAAATATCTGGCTTTTTATATTACTTGAAAACTATTCATATCCTTCCATTACTTTGTTAGCTATGATCTAGTACCCCCAGAATCCTTTGGCTGTGGTAGTGCCTCAGAATTCTTTTTTATTTCACCCTCCCTGTGGATTTAATACCCTGCTTCTTTTCTCCATTCATAAATCTCATATCAATTCTGGCCTTCATTTCCTTGAATATCATCATGCCATCATTTTCACTCTCTCTAAGGTTATTACTTTGGATCTATGATATGTGAAACAGTTCGTCCCACAAGATTTCTACTTCTCTTTGAAAAATGTTGACCTTGCTGCTGTCTGCACTTTTGAGTCAACTCTGAACATCTGATGCATAGCAGCTCCATATGACACTGCCAGATTGCCCTGGTGCCAATCGACTGCTGGATTTGAACCACTTACCTGTGGATAAAGAGTTGAGTGTGCAACTGTTGTACTGCCAGGGCTCTTTGATAAGCGAGTGTCACCCACATAGAGTTGTGGAGAGAATTGAATCAAGATTTCTAAAATATTGTAGTGCATTAGCTGGTCCACAAGTTAGCATGCGGTAAGATTCATGTTAGTTATGTTTCATAATTATTATTATGTTTCATCATCAATTTATAGGAGAATCTGTGAAGGCCATTCATTGTCTTTCTTTTACTTCCTCTTTGCACAGGCACATTGGATGTGTTAGCTAGGAAAAAGGATATCACACAAGATCCTGCCAGAAGGGATGTGTGTTCTGGCAACTAGGGTCCTAGTTGTTAGGCTTTTATGAAGTGGGACATGAGATATCTCCTTTTCTCCTCAGAGATGATCACAGCTGTATTCAATGAAGAAAGCTCAAGCACGGATCTTAAAACCACAGGCTGTCCATTGATTCTTTTGAGTTTCTAACACTGTAGTTCTCAACCTGTGCGTCGAACAATCCTTTCATATGGGTTGCCTGATTCTTAACAGTAGCAAAATTACAGTTATGAAGTAGCAACAAAAATAATTTTATGGTTTGGGGTCACGACAACAGAAGGAACTGTCTGAAAGGGTGGCGGCATTTGGAAGGTTGAGGACCACTGCTCTAGGAGAAGCTGTCATCCCATCACCTGTGTTTACTGCAGTCTTAGCTCTGCCCATTCCCTCTGGCATAGCCCCTAGTTTTCAATGGTGCTGTATAGAACGCTTGTTTCTGGATGATTTTCCTGATGTCAGCTAAAACCAAGCTTCCTTCTTTCACTTTCATGAACATTCAGACCTTCTGCTGTTTTCTTTTTGCCTGCAACCAATGGTCAACTTTTCCTTTCCAGGAAACTTGAAATGAGAAACAAAAACTCTAGTGTCTTGAACGTACAGAAAAATACAGTACAGCCATTGATCTTTCTTTTACTTTTGATCATTTGTATTAACCTCAAGATGAAGTAGGAATGCTAGAACAGCAACACTAACCTTGTGTAGCCAACCATGACCTTTACTTCAATAATCAGGAAAATTTTCAGGTGTCCAATTAGGAATATAGTCCCAGACATAGTCTTCCCTGGAGTTTTAGAGAAGCATTGTTATGAACTATTAAGGAAAAGGAGTCTGTTCCTCCCTGACACTGTACCTTATGGCCCTGCACTCAAAGAGTGAGTGAGGTGGGGGACCAAAAGAGTCCCAAGGGATTAGGCTGAGAAGGTCAGCAACTGAAGGCCATGGCTCCTGGGATAGGAGTTCTACTAGGAGACATCATCCTCGTTGATCTCATGTCCAACTCATGAAACATGAGCATTACATGTGTTCAATAGCTTAAGAAAAGGAATGAAATAATAGACACTATATTTGGCAAAATATGAATTATTTCACAGTAGGTAAAATAATGACTTTTACTTAATTCCTCTACCTATGCTGAGAAGACAAGCACCTATTGTCAGCATCTGAAGGCTGTGAACATATTTGATACCTGGTGCATGAGTCAAGACAGAGTAAAGTCTCCACTGAGAAGGAAGGTCCTTCATACCAACATTCAAGGGGCATGAGTGGGGATTCTGGAGGTTGAATGCTTTTGCCACAGAAACTCCCTAGTAAAGGAGTTATAAAGTCACAGAGATGTGGTGAGTTATGCTCCCAGAGTGAGTCCAGGAGGTTCTGATTGGGAACACTGTCACTCTAGACAAGAGGGTGCTCACTGGGAGGGGGACCGTCCTGTAAATGAGGTAGTTTGGGGGGTGGTGGTAGTGTCTAAAAATGAAAGTATCTAAGAATGAAATGGTCTTTGAATTAGAAAGCCCACACCCACAAACCCCTAAAGAGAGCAAAGAACCTATTATGGGATGAGGGGGCACTCTAGATATCTAGCAGAACACAATGGAAAAAAAGGTCAATGGTCTTTGAAATCATAACCTAGAGACCCTAGTGACGCACAGTCATAGGACTGTATCTCAAACGAAGAGAACAGTTGGAGATTCTCACTCATGAATTATCATAAACCTCTGCTAGGAACAAAACAGCATAAAATCTGGTCCTTCATCTAAAGAGGTCAGGTAAATCAGTAATGGAATATAAGAGTCCATAGAGCTAAAGGAGCCTGATTTTAGATGTGAAGTGAGGAGGGCAAAAATGGAGTCAGAATAAAAGCATTAAGTTTCTTCCTGGCACAATATTTATATTTTTTAAGAACAACATGTATATACATATATATTAATATAAAAGTTTAAGTTCTGTGAGTACATTAAATACACACACCCATAGATGTATATATTTCTGACCTTAGGATAAAAGTTTCTCATTTCATTGATAAATAATCACTTGGATTATGACATCTAAAGTTTATTGGGAAAGTTAAACTTGTATTGAAAAAAATCAGGTGTTTAGATTGATGACATCTGCTCAGGCTACATATGAAAGCAAATGAAAACCAAAAAAATGGAACCAAATTTTAGGGGGATGTTCAGAAAATGAAATTATTCTGTTCCCTATTTAAATGCCATGGTGGAAAGAATGCCTTCAGAGAATCGAGGGTGCAAGGCTCGACCAGGCAACCCGCTCCATCCAGCCAGCAGCCTCCTCAGCGTTCCCAATGGCCCTCCCGCTCGCTCTGCTGATAGTCTTGGTGGTGCTCAGCTGTGGTCCTGTTCCATCTCTGGGCTGTGAGCTGCCTCAGAACCACTTCCTGGCGAGTCAGGAGACCTCTGTGCTTCTCGGTCAAATGAGGAAACTCTCCCCTTTCTTGTGCGTGAAGGACAGAAAGGACTTCAGATTCCCTCAGGAGATGGAGGGCAGCCAACTCCAGAAAGCCCAGGCCATCTCCATCCTCCATGAGATGCTGGAGCAGATCTTCCACCTCTTCCACTCAGAGCGCGCCTCTGCTGCTTGGAACACCACCCTCCTGGACCAGCTCCACAGTGAACTCCATCAGCAGCTGGAGGACCTGGAGACGTGCCTGGTGCAGCTGATGGGAGAGGAGGAATCTGCTGCGGCAATGGAGGGCCCGACCCTGGCTGTGAAGAGGTACTTCTGGAGAATTCGCCTCTATCTGAAAGAGAAGGCGTACAGCGACTGTGCCTGGGAGGTTGTCAGAGTGGAAATCAGAAGAGCCTTCTCTTCATCAGCAAACCTGCAGGAGGGATTAAGAAGAAAGGACGGAGTTCTGGGTTCATCTTAACTTGACTCTCAAGGACTGGTATTCCAGACCACATTTGCATACCTGCCTCTGTTCATTTCAAAGGACTCTTCTAGTTTAGTCATTTAATTTATTGAATTGAATTAACAATTACTTGCCAGTGGTGTTCAGACATTTGTTAAAATCTGTCATCTGTAGACACATCAGCCATCTATCTATTTATTTATTGATCTATTTATTTATTTATGTTTATTGATTCACTTTGGCTTGTATTTGCAATATTACGTTTACCGTTTACATTGTGTTACATTTTATAAAACATCCCTTTCTATTTATTAATTTTGTATTTTCTTTCATTAAAATCTTTTTTTTTCATTAAAATCGTATCAAAGAAAATGTCTTGACTCTGTTAATTGTACAAACAAAATCCCACTTCTGGTTTTGAAACCAGGCTAAAGGATGGGGGGGGGTTGCTAAAATGAATGGGTTCCTTCATTCATTTATATCATCTGTATAAACTAAGAATCTCCATGACAGATTGAACAAAAATTGCCGTTAATAAAACCCAAGCAAATTAGGCAAACTTTTTCTCTTTTAGAACTTTCAGTTTTACAGGGAGAAAGACATAAAAACAGTATTAATACTACATTAGCCCTTACAAAGAGAAATAAAAGAAAATAATGTTCACTGACCAGAAACTTTAGGGACACCTGATGGAGGAAAGAGAAAAGTAGATGTTCTTTGTAGGGTGGAGGCCTGGGAAACAGGCAAATTTAGAAATCTTACTGGTAGTTGGGTCCATGTGGTTAGCATCACCACCAATAACATGGGTAGATGAATGACCAAGCTAGCTTTCATTGTAATGGCATCCTCAGAATGGATGTGGCTATTTATGGAAGGGATGCACAATGAGAAGTGACCTAAAATTGAACGTTGGCATAAGCAATTTGGGAATGTAGGGCAGAGGAGACTCTGCCAAGCATATGAAGGTAGATGAGCCAGTGCAATAAGAAGGGCACATAGGGAAGGAGAGGGGCAAGATATGAATGGAAGGGTAAGAAAACACCAAGCTGTGATGCCGGGAAAGCACACGACTGACGGTGCCAGTGGTTGTACACCCACACCACATCAGTTCACTGCCATCCATTCCATTTTGCTCAGGTTGATGATCCATGTGAGGTGAGCAGAAATGCTTCTTCGGGTCAAGGAGACTCTGGATCTTTATGGGAGCAGACCGAGTCATCTTTCTCAGGAGCAGTGGACGGTGGGTTTGAACTGGCATCCTGGTCGCTAGCAGCCCACTCCTTACTCTCTTGTGCCACCAGGGCTCTAAAAAGAATGGATCTGAAAGGAGATACTTAGCAGACTGTGGCATAGGAGAAACTAGATGGGAGACAGTCGAATAGGAAACACGAGGGGAATGAGAGATGCTGTGTCTAGAAAAATCACTCCGGAAGCCTTTTTGTGTGTGAAATGGAGGAATGACAGTGTTCCCTAAGGTGTGTGTATTTGTTCCTGATTTTCATGATGGGTTTTCCAAGAGGTAATTGCAAAGAATAGCTGAATTGGCATAAACCATGGATAGTTTCATTGTTTGATGGATTTAAAGGAATTGCTCATTTGTTTGGAGAAGCAATAATTGATCGTTGTTTTAAATACTAATACATTGTAGTGAACACCAATGCTTGCTCATATCAATTCTGTATTTCAGTCTCATTCACGATCAAGTGTCACTTTATGTTTTTGCACCCTCACTTACTCGGGTTCTATTTACCTGTTTATGATTTCATAATATCTAATCACTGATAATTCCTATAGATTATGGATACATTCTTTGGATGGACACCAGCTTTTCATTTCCCTTGTGTCATAAAGCAGGAGCACTCCTTTCAGGACATTTCTAGGAATGTCATAGCAAGTGTCCCCCCCCTCCCCCATTCACCTTTGGCTGTTGATTTTGCACGTATTCAGCTCCTGCTTTCATGAGTCTGCCCTTGCATCCAGTTCTGAATTCACCAGGAATTAAAAGCAAGCAAACCGCATTATGATCTTCCGTGAGGTTGCCAAGCCGAAGACTTCTAGATCCACTCCCAGCAGGCCCCTAGAGGTGAGGTTTAAAAAAATGTGGCCTATGAGGAAGCACTCTGCACTCAAAAATAGCTACACAATTTTATAATTTATATAGACACGAATCTGTGGAATGTGTATAAGAA
This sequence comes from Nesogale talazaci, assembly GCA_004026705.1. Lineage (NCBI taxonomy): Eukaryota > Metazoa > Chordata > Mammalia > Afrosoricida > Tenrecidae > Nesogale > Nesogale talazaci. The sequence goes on from PVJH01004207.1 coordinate 80,687, forward strand.
TGGATGTTAAGGATGTGGGATAGTGGGGAAAGGAACATAAAGTTGGATCACAACAAAAGAATGTGGGGTGGGTGGTAGGGAAAAATGTTCTAAAATTGATTGTGGGAATGATCGTACAACTCTTCCTGATGTGCTTGAACGATTGAATTATGTGGTACGTGGATTAGGTGCCAATAAGATTGTTAAAAAAAAGTAGGCAAAACAAATTTGTCACTTCTGACTCATAGCAAGCCAGCAAACATGGTAGACCTGTCCCCGGGGGTTTCTGAATCTGTAACTCTTTATGTATATAGAGGGCCTCATCTTTCTCCAGCAGGGTGGCTGATGCTTTCAAACTACTGACCTTGCAGTTAGCAGTCTAACGTGTAACCTCTATGCCACTAGGGATGGTCACATCAAATTTATGGACCCAGTAAGCCAAGAATCTGGAGTTAATATTTCAGCTCAAAGTATTCCAACAGTTGGCTTGGTTAATTGACTGAAACATGAACCAGAGATTAGCAGCCCAACACCTAACCCACTATACCACCAGGGCCCCCAAATGAAGTAGCCTACACTAAGACTTCTTTAATGTGTTGAAAAGCTAGGACGATACTGTGAAGACTAAGGTGTGCCTGACCCGAGCCCTGATATTTCCAGTCACATTGTATGCATATCAGAGTTGGACACTGAAAAAGAATTGACGCATTTGAATGATCAGGATAGTGAAGAGTATCGAAGGTATCATGAACTGCCAAAAGTACAAACCAATGTCTTGGAAGAAGTACAGCCAGGGTGATTCTTGAGAAAACGGTATCTAGTTAAGACTCACCTGCCTGGAGCTCCTGCTGCCAGACCAGAAAATTGGGAGGTAAAGTGAAGGAGACAGGGAGGTGGAGGCCTGGAATTAGAATTAGGGTACTAGGGTCTGTCCTGAACCCCACTTTTTTGTGATTTCCATTCACAAAGCAAACGCAGAATGCACTAAATCACTCTAGGTTCGGTATGCTGGGCTCATGGGCTCCAGCTGAAGAGCTACCTCCACCATTTTGTAACTAATAGCAGTTTCTCCAGGCTGACACCCTAAAGGGGACATAATCCCAGACACGAGGAGAACCTCTGAGTCTTATTCCTAGAACCCCACATCAGAGCTCCTGGAGCTGTTAGCTATCTTGAGCTCAGAGCTGGGGGAATGGAGCCAGTGGAAGGCCATAATTTGGAGTATATAAAAAAGCATGAATTTACCTCGGGCAGGGTGGTGTGGCAGAAAATAAGTAGCTTTCCTAGTATAGGAGCAAATTCAGTACCAGTTGGCCCAGAAGAAAACAACCTATCTGATAAGCTGGTTCTCCCCTTCTGGGAATCAGTGTGACAGCCCCCAAATCAAGGCACCTCATAAGTCCAAAATAAATCTTCTGGTAAAAAAAGAAACATGGCAAATCCCAGGCTTATTGATCAAACCCCAAGGAAGCATTTAGACTTTTAACATACATTAGCATAAGAAGGGAGCCCTAGCTAAATTATGCCACAACAGAGCTAGGGAGCCAATTTAATCTGATTTTATTTTAGCTGGTTGAGGTGGGGGCGGTGTGCAAAAAAAACCTCTGAGCTAGTAGGACATTATGAAGTCCAGATACCCCTATTAGTGAGTCTACACACAGCTGAGGAGGCCCTGCCTGTCCTGGGGCCCTACAGGGGGCTGAGGGAATACCCTGCCTCCCCTACTGTAGTGTAGCACAAGGCAGGCTTACCAATGAACTCTAGTGCTCAATTCCACTGTGGGAACTGCCGCCTGACTGCTGCTGTGATCTTGCCTCTGAGGGTAATCCCACCCATCATCTACAGCAAGCGGGCACACCACTCTGCTACACTGAGGCGGGGCTGGACCTCCTCTAGCTCCACAGGCAGGTGATCAACCCTCAGATAGCTCTTTATTTTCCATTCTTTTTCTCCTTTCTTTATTCTCTCACCCTATCTTTCTCACTGCAGGCTATCTCAACATGCTTTGTTTCACTTTGTTTCTCTCTCTCTCTCCTCTCTTTCTTCCTTTCTTCTTCTCTCCCTCTCTTTTCTATCATTTGCCACTGCTGGATTCCAGGTCACTACCCTCCACCCAGGGCAACTCAACCCAAATAGCAGAGGGAACTCCAGACTGCCCTCTGTGGGAAGCCTACACACCCAGAAGGCAGCTGTGACAGCCCTCCACACTGCCAAGGAAACCTCCACTGGGTCTCTTAGGAGATCTTGCCAACAAAGGCAATTCTGCCCAGTATCACTGGGGTCCTCCACTAAAGGGTACGCCAACCTGCCATCTTGGGGTAGGATTTAAACATTCAGGCAAGCCAGGATCAACTATCTCTTTATTCTTTATTTTTCCTTCTTTCTTCTCTCTCATCACAGTCAATCTGAGTGAGCACAGTGTGTTTTCCCTTCTTTCTCTTTCTTCTCTTTTCTGCCTTTCCTTTCTCTTTCTCTGCTCTCACCTCCGCTCTTTCTGATTTTCTGTTTCTCTCCTCTCCCTCTCCTTCCACATGCTGCTGCTGGTTTGCAGCCCAACTGCCCTCTGATTAGGGCAACTCGGCTTACCCAGTGGGGAGAGCTATAGCCTGGTCCCTGTGAGAGTGCTGCACACAGCACAAACAGCACGACACATGGCATACCACAGGGCTCAGCTACCTATTTATTTCTCTTCTTCACTCCCCCCCTTTATTTTGTTCTTTTTTTTCACTCTTCTTTTCTCCTCTTCTACCTCTTCTCTCATTCTTCCCATAGTTTCAGCAAATTCAGTTTTCCTTTTTGCTGGTTTTTCACTTTTGCTTAGTCTTTGCACTTTATTTTGTGAGTGGGTGTTAGTTTGCTTGGCATTTTTGCTCCTGTCTTTGTTTTCTTCTTTCTTTTTCTTCTCCTCTCCCTCTCTATCCTTTCACAAATCACTAGCGTCCTCCAGGCCACTCTTCTCAGCCCAGAGCAATTCTGAAGGCCCAGATGGGGAACCTCCCACCTTCATTTGTTGGCTTTATATGCAGCTGGGGCAATCACAGCAGTCCTCCTCCATACACCAAGTGACTGAGGCTTCTCTCCTTCAAATGGCTTGGGGAATTCCAGTTTAAACTCCAAGACCCCACAAGTTACTGGGGCCACTCCTTCCCACCTCTGGTGGTGTTCCATGCTTCTGTGGAAACATCTGCCCAACCTCCACAGTGATCTCTCTGACTAGGAAATTCTTCCAGCCAGCTATAGTGCTCTACACCAAGGACAGTACACCCACATGCCCTCCTTGGCATTCAAGTTACAGAGGAAACACCACACACCACCCAATGTGCTCCACGCACTATGAGACAAACCACTATAGCTTAATTATAGATCAGTCAGCGAAACACTACCCTCATGGACCTACAACAGCCCAACCAGTGTCCCATGAGAAAGACTATCCAACTAACAATCCATGTAATGGAGTATTGGTCAGCTAGGGTAAGAGAGAAATCACAGGAAGGTGCAGCAATAGCCTGACCCCCAGCTACAGCTACCTGCAGGTATTTTATAGAAGCACTTAGACGAGTGAGTCCCCCAAGAGAGATCCCAGTGTTCTTCAACTCTGGAAGATGACTCCAGGCTCCACTATAATAACATGTAAATAGCAACCAGCCCCAACAGCCTCAATGAAAAAGCAGGGGAAGCAGAAGACAATACTGGAAGAAGTCATGAACCTAACAATGTGCATACAAGAAGCAGGTATTGACCAGCCGCAAAAAGAAATTTTCACAATGCTGCTTGAAGTCATACAGGATACAAGGGGGGCAATACAGAAAACAGATGAAATGATAGAGGAGATAAAGACAACACAACAAAGGGAAATACAAGACTCAAGGGAAGAAATAACCGAATCCAGTGGCAAATTGACAGACTTTTCCTACAGATATGAAGAGGCAGAAAATCGCACCAGTGACCTAGAGGATGGCCAAGCTTTCCTCAACAAATAAGAAAAGCAGTTAAATAAGACAATCAGAGAAGCTGAAGAAAATCTGAGAGCCATATAGCTTGCTATAAAGAACAATATTGGAATAGTTGGACTGCCGGAATAAGACACAATAATGAGTCAACAGTGAAAATAGCGAGGGAATTCTTAGAGGAAAACTTCCCCAGCTTAATAAACGAAAATCAGGAAGCTATTCAGGAGACTGAAAGCACACCAGTCAGACAGAAACACAGGTGGAAATCACCACTTGGTTAATGGCTAACTTATCCAACTATGAGGAAAAGGAGAAGATCATAAAAGCAGCTGTGGAAAAGCAAATAGTATAAAGGTGCCCCAATAAGAGTATATTCAGACCTATCAGTAGACAAGATGAAGCAGAGCTGGAACTGGAATAACATATTCCAAAAACTGAAATAAAACAACACAAACCAAAGAATGCTATACCCAGACCATTTATCTATTAAGATAGATGGAGGAGTAAAAAGTTTCCCAGACACGGACAATTTCAAAGAATACATAAGAAGAAACCCAGCCCTAAAACAGGTCCTTGCCAATCCTGTATGGGCAAAGGATCGACATACATCGAATGCAAAGAAGAGACCATCACATAGGACAATTCCACTTATAGGGAGACAAAGAGAAAAAAGCCCCCAAGATAGCACTGGCTCAATAGTGGAAAGAAGGCAAATATGACCCCCCCCACACACACACACATAACATACACAGATAAAAAAGGTAGGTAGGAAAACACCCAACACAAAAGGTATAAGATGACATCACAGAGTCCACAGATGAATGTAATAACACTGAATGTCTATGGTCTGGACATAGGCATTAAAAGTCAGAGGCTAACAGACTGGCTCAGGAAAAGTGCCTACAGAAGCACACCAGCCTCTAGGTCCACAAGGTGTTGAAAGGATCAGGTATGTAGCATCAAAGAACTACAAATTATATCATTTTAAGTGAGGTGAAGTACAGATTGGGGACCCAAAGTCCATCTGTTGGTAACGAACATCTCCTTATACAAGGGTTGCGGGGAGGAGATGAACCAGTCAGGCTGCAGTGTAGCAATGATGAAAAATACAACTTTCCTCTAGTTCTTCAATGCTCCCTCCCCTCCACTATCATGATCCCAATTCTACCTTACAATTCTGGGTAGACCAGAGGCTGTACAGTGGTGAAAATAGGAACCAGAAATATAATCCAGGACAGAGGATTTCTTTAGGACCAGTGGTGAGAGTGGTAATACTGGGAAGATGGAGGAGAAGTGGGGCACAAAATGGGAACCAATTATAAGGTTATACATATAACCTCCTCCCTGGAGTATGGACAACAGGGCAGTGGGTGAAAAGAGACACTGGAAAGTGTAAGTTATAATGAAATAATAATAATTTATAAATTATCAAGGGTTCATGAGAGAGGGAGGAGTAAAGAGGGAGCTGAAAAAATGAGGAGCCGATACCAAGGGCTTAAGAAGAAGGTAAATGTTTTGAGGATGATGAGGGCAACAAATGTACAAATGTGCTTGACATATAATGGATGAAGGTGTGGATTGTGATAAGAGTTGTATCAGCCCCCTATAAAATGATTTTTAAAAGTACAGCCAGAATGCTCCATAGAGGCAAAGATGGTAAGGCTTCATTTCATGTACTTTGAACACGTCAGGAAAGACCGTCCCGAGAGAAAGATCCTGCTTGGTAAAGCATGTAGAGGGGCAGCGTCAAAGAGGAAGGGCCTAGACGAGATGGATTGAAGTCGTGGCTGCAACCACGGGCTTAAGCACAGCAACTGTGAGAATGGTGCAGGCCTGGGCGGTGTTGCATTCTGCCGCTTGGAGCTTGCTGGTAAGTTGCCACTATCTACCTAACAACAGCAGCAGCAGGAATTCTCAGGAGAGTTGAGATGCTAAAAGTGCTCTGACTTTTTATGTATCCATGGCAGAATTCTGGGTCAAGTGAAAACGAGTCTAACTTGATTCACCCAAACAGAATCAAACCCTTCGATCAAATTCCAGACATGAGCCAGTTTACAGAAGGGTTCTGCCCAAGACATAAACACAGATATTCTCTTCATTGTTGGCTTGCCTGGTGGAAGGACATTGGATTAAAGGTGCAGAAGTTTGCAACTTGCCCTATGAATTTTGGGCCTGCCAGCTTCCACAATCACACCTGTCCATGTCTTAAAATCTCTCTCAGTATCAGAAGCTATATAACAATATACAGAGATATTGTTAGTTCTCTTTTCTGGAGAATCCTAAATGGTCCTATGTTTCCCTTCAACGTGGCAATAAGTCGGCTGCTTAGTCAGAATGTAAAATCTGTTTATTCAGATTTTATATAGTGGATGTGGGGACCTGTACGTGCTAGAAAAGGTGTAGCAAGGGTTGGGTGGAACAGAGGGCAGAGTTCCATTAACCAATATACCATGTAACTTTTATCTAGGTAATAGTGTTAGTAAGAGTCCATTGTTTTAGTGAATGTGACGATTTCGGTGTTATGCTTTCTTCCTTACATACTAGCCATTTGACTCGGGCTACTCAACCCAGAATCCTTGCTATATGCTGGTAATGTTCTACCTCCCCATTATGATTCAAGCATACTGCCCAAAGAAATGACAAAATCTGTCACTAAAACTTAATTACCAGCTAGGAGACAAACCTGTCTAGTGGTCACCTATGTTAAGCAATAACAGAACAAGTGGGTTTTAAACAGAAGCGCTGGAAATGCAATAAACTTCATAATGCTAGAGATGTGTGTGTTCCATACAGTTTGTATCTAATGGTTTCATAATTTCAAATTAATAAATGTTTAAAAATCTGAGCAAGAAAAAAAGGGTTCCATCAAAACCACACAAGTTAAAAGTTTCTATATTCCTCAGCAGGTAAAGACCTGACCAGTAGTCACCAAGCTGCCTAGGACTAAAGCCACAGAGAAGAGGGTCAGAGAAGCATGCCTAAGATGCACAGGAAGATCACTTACAAGAAAGACCTCCTCTTGGATTTCTGCTTATATACCATGTCCTTATTTTAGTGTTCTCTAGCTATACCATGATATAAATCACCTTTTCATCAGAAACATAGATAGCTACTTTATTTATTTTCTTCTATTTTTTGTGGGCATCACTGCCCTGGTGGGAATAGGAGGCCCAGTCTTGCTCCTGGAGAGTTGCTGCTGGATTTGAACCACCAACCCTGTGGGCCGCAGTCCCGCACACAACCACTACACCACTGGGGCTCAGCCTGCTATTTTATTTTTTACTCCAAGAAGTAGCTGATTTAAATGGTCCAACCAGGCAGAATGGAGAAGCTGAGAAATAAGAACCAAACCTCAACCTCTTAGCACACATACATTAACAAAACTGTCTCATGTCCAGAGAGAGAGATTCTGCTCACATGTCTAAGATCATGTCACTTGGAATAGCATAGGGCACCTTGTCCCACATTAGGATTATATGGAATTTATTCCTTTCTCTCCTCAAAGGCTGTATTTTAAAATGTCTTCATGTCTTTCTTTCCTCTAATGCTGCATTTTAAAATGTCGTCATTCATTCAACATATATACTGTCTCTCTTATGTGCCAAAGACCATGTCCCTACCATGAAGGAGGCCATCCTCTACTTGGAAGAGAGAGAAGCATTCCTTCCAATGCAAGGTGCTCTGGGACATGATAAAGTTTGTGTTCTGAGAAGAAGATAGTTTGGGAAACTTCAGATTAAAAAGGTTTTCTGTGAAGCGTACAATTCTAAATGAAAAAATGAAACCAAAATATTAGCATATTTAAGAAAATAAAACCAAAATATTAGCACGGCCAATAAAACATTATGTGAGCTTGGGTTTGCTGTGGTCCAAAAATGTAAGGTCTGTGTACTTGGAGAGCAGGGAAATTGCATCGTGAGTCAAAGATCAACATTGAAGGGATTTAGTTGGGTTTGGGAGTTGTTATGGGTCTACACTTGAGGGAAGAGAAGGCAGGAGGATTGAGCAGAGGAAGAAATCAAACTATACTGAAGCTACAGATAAGCCTTAGCCATTTACAAAGGGAGCACTGAAACTTGCATGTTCCTTTAGAAATGGAGTGAAAGGTTGGAATCTTCATAATTTGACATGATTTGACATTGGATATGTGCATCCCATCTTTAAAAGGTGAAAAATTTGGGACCAAAAGACTCACTTCATTAGAGAAGGAAATTCCAAGGAAGGGTTTGAAATAGTAAGGCAGACTAATTTATTTATTTTAAGAAATATGTTCATGTGATTTTTGAGGTTGACAAGTCCACTGGTAGGGCAGAGAATATATGGAACTATATCTAAAGACATTGTATAGCACACAGGTGGCAAAGTTTTGCAAACTTCTTAGCCATCACCATAGACCTAGGGAGAATGACTCAGTGGACTTGGGGATTTAGGACCACAGTGTTTGGGTCAACTAATTGGCAAGGGCAACCTATTTTGGTGAGTAGTGGCTGAGGTCCTCAATTCTCATAAAGAGCCACTCAGACACCACTATTGGTCGCTCCTCTTCTGGAGCAAAGAAATGCAAAGAAAATCAAAGACTCAAGGAAACAATTAGTCCGCAGGACCACTGAACCACATGAAACACAACCTCCACTACCCAGAAACCATAAAGACTAGGGTGGAGAGGCCCACCCACATTGTGTGTGTGTGTGTGTGTGTGTGTGTGTGAGGGGTAAGCTGCTTTACTTAAAGCCAATTACTCTAAATGTTAGTCACAAACAAATACTGTCACAGTAACATCTAGAATCATACTTGACCAAATCCTGGGCATCAAAGCTTAGCCAGCTTAACATCCAGCTCCTCCTTTTGATTTCCCTGTATCGAGGCATCCAGGTACCTCTAAGTTAGAATACTTAGGTGTGGATAAGTTACAATTTCCTTCACTCTTGCAGTTTTACCTTGCAAATCATTTCTACACTGGAATACAGCTGGAAAACATTTGAGTCCAAGTAAAATCTCACTGAAAATAAGGATTTAAAGAGAAAAAATTTGGAGTAAGTCAGTGTTTCTGACTTATATGACTATGTTGTTCTTGGTGGTATTCATAAAATTAGGTACTAAGCGTGATAAACCAAGTTTGGGGCAAATAGTGACAAACTGGATTTTGGATATGTTTTGTTTGAGGTTTCTATGCAACAGTGCAATGTCTTGGAGGCATTTTGATACTGAGAGCATGAAGTTTAAGGGACAAGTTCATTTTTGTTACATAAATATGGAGGTTAATCTTGCATCTGCGTCATTGATATCTGGCCATGGATGATTACCTTCAGAGGCTGGGCACAGGATATTGGGGAGTAAGCCATAAAGAATTCTTGCGGCATCATTTACAGTGAAGAAGGTCATTTTACCTTCAAAGCCTTGTTGTCTTTATCTGGGAAAAGGCAAGCACCACAGAAAGTATCTTATAGGCTTGTCTGGTGAATTCAGTAATGTGGCAAGTGAAGTATTTGGTTCTCAGAAATCCCTGGCAGAAGGAAGAACAAACACAGTCAGATTCTATGCACCATGAACAGAAGAGTGATCCATATTTGCAGTTAAGCAAGGCAACATTTTCTCCTTCAGCTTCAAGGTTTCCTTTTGCACTTGAAGATAAACAGGGCAATCTGAGGGCCTGGTTGTGATGTTGGCAATGACTTCCTCCTAACAGCTCCAACTCTCCCTCTGCGTCCACGCCCCTTCTCCATGATTGCCCCACTCTCAGTGCTCGCCTCAGCCAGCTTCTGCTCATCCCTCGCTAACCAAATAGGGAAGCAGCAGACACTTCATACGCAGACTGATACCCTCATTGAACGAACAGAAAAGGAACCAAGGTGATTTAGGAAAACCACCAAGCCTTCGCGACTTCCGTTTCTCTGGCCCCCAGGGGCCCCATGGTGATTTCTGAAAACTTCTGTTGCCAGCAGCTTCTAGGAACAGAAACCCTCTTTCCTATAGGACCAGGGAGGGCGCTCTCCCCTCCTATTAGCTCCCTGGGGTCATCCCACCCAAGCACAGACTAGCTCCGCCCCTGTTCTTCCTCTCCCCCTGCCCCCTCCCGCCCCCACAGCAAAATTCCCCCCTGGCATAGTTCTTGTTAAATGACTGGGAATTCATGATTCTAATTTGGAACATTCGCAAGGTCACTCAAGATAGAAACATGCTGGAAAAACTCCCTGACTCCATCCTCCACGCTTATCTCCTTGCGTCCCCACCCCTCGAATTCCTTGCACAATCACCAACATCCATTTCTTATGTATGATTCCTTATAGATTGTTTATGAATTCACATGATTGATTATGAATTCTCACACAAATATACCATTTTGCTTCCTCAACCATGATCTATCTCATCCCACACCTCCTGTTATTGTCTATTGATCCTGCCCGTCTTGTCTATTGATATTTCTTTACTCAGCACAGCCAGAGCCTGGTCATTCATAGCCAGCTTTCCTTCGGGTCCTCTATTGAGAATACGGGTGGTTGTTTGTCCTTTGAAAATGTAAACAACGTTGCCATAAATAGCACAATACCTAAGTCGTTCCACATGCACAAACACACCACCAGGATGCACGTCTAGACCTGGAATGGAAGAATCTAAGATTAGATGCACCTGTCATTTACAGAGTACTGAGTTGCCTCCCCAGAATGGTGCCAATTTCCAGGACTCAGGCATGTTTTAAGAATATCCCCCTCGGCTGAGCCCTGGTGGTGTAAGTGGTTGAGTGCGGGACTGCGGCCCGCGGCCTTGGCGGTTCAAATCCAGTGACGCATCTCAGGAGCAGCACTAGGTAGCGCCCACAACCACCAGAGGCAGTGATGCCCACACACACAAAAAGAAATCTAAAGAATATCTCTCTCAAGAATCAGCCAGGGTACAATATAGCTCTGACACAACGCACAGCATTCCTCTAGTTCTTTAATGCTTCCTCGGGGCCACCATCATGACCTCAGTTCTACCTTACAAAAAATGATAGACTGGAGTATGTACATTGGTACAGATAAGAGCTCTCAACACTAGGATTCCAGGACAGATAAACCCCTCAGGAACAATAAGGGGAGCATTGATACCATGAGGGTGGAGGCCGGGGGCTGGGAGGGGGAGAGAGCGGGAACCAATCACAGGTTGGATATATAAATACCCTTCTCCCCCGGGGGATGAATAATTGAAAGGTGGGTGAAGGGAGATAACAGGCAGTATAAGCTATGAAATAGCAACAACAATATATAATTGATCGGGGATTCATGAGGGTGGGAGAGTGGAGGAGGGAGGAGGAAAAAGAGGAGCTGCTACCAGCGGCTCAAGTGGAAATAAAATGTTCTGGAAATGATAGGAACTTATGAACAAGAGTACTTGGCACAATTGAATTATGGATTCTTAGGAGATATGTAAGAACCCCCAAAACATCCAGAATAATTGTTTGCAAAAACGCTTATCAAAATGTGGGCTTTTGACATCTTATTTGGTTTTAATGTGTATTTTCATTGTTCTGAGGGAGGTCGAACTTCAGTTCATATGTTTGTTCTCCCCTGGAAGCAGTCTGTTCATATCTGCTTGTCAGATTTTCACTATGTCACCTGTGATGTAAATATCCAATGTATCCTTTAAAACCTTGGAATGCAAGTCAGGACTTGTCTTTTTCATTGCTTCTTCCAATTCTTCACAGAGAAGGAAATAAATAGAAAGGACGTCCCGCGCTAAGCAAAGTTTTGCTATTTTGGAGTCATATTTCATTAACTCTCCCTCGCTAACTTGTAGGATAATATATCCACTTGAAGAACAGCTTGCAAAATATTAATGAGTCTACTTCAGTCCATTAGCAGTTTAAAGGTGGTAGAAAATGTCAACTGACATTACAAACTGAAAACAATTGTGGTTGGTACCTTTTTCCTCAAAGCCAGTAAATAAATAAACGCATAGCCGAAGCACTCCTACCTCCCTCTGACACAAGCAATGATTACGATAGTCTCTGGAAAACCCCTCTCATACTTCATCCATCTGTGCGCCGCACGTCTGCAGTCAGATCATGTGTCACCTGGTTCAAGGGTCCATTCCTTAATGGCTCAGCTTTGCAGTGAGTCTGAAAACAAAAAACAGGCACCGATGGATTTCCACTCGGACAATGAGCCAGGCGCAGCTGCTGTATTTCTGGTTTTCCAGGTACTTATGGATCCTTCTAAAGTACATCTTAACCTGCAACCTAATGTTCTCACTACCCACGCTGTCACTCTTCTGGTCTGCTTCCAGCTCCAGGACCGTCTCTACGTGTTCCAGCTGTTGATGAAGCGCCACGAGGAATTCCTCCACAAGGCTTTCATCCCAACTGTGCAGAGAAGGATCTGCCCTGAAGAGGTTGAAGAGCTGCTGTAGCACCTCGTGGAGAACAGCCACTGCATGCCCTCTGCTGTATCGAGGAGGGTTTATAGACTTCCAGGGAAGCAGGAAGTTTTCCCTGTGTGGCAGACACTGCCGAAGCGAAGCACTCTGCCACGTGCCCAAGAGTTTTAAACTCTCTCCGTTCACTCTTCTTTGCTGGACGTGAACTGGTTTCGGTTCTCTGGAGACAATCGTGGAGGAAGCCAGCAGCAGAACCACACACTCGAAGAAGTGCTTGCCAATCATGGTGAAGGTCACATATGCAACTTATCTCTGTGCAGACTTCGTAAAGCTCCAACGCTAGTCAATAGTTGCTTTTCAAGTGTCTCATTATCCTGGAAATTGTCCTCTTTTATTGTTTTTGGTTTTCTAATGTTGTCATTTCTGTAACATCACCCTTGAGGTCTTCCTGCTCTCTGTTCATGTTTTCAGGTTCGCCCACCCCCTTCCCTCTTTCCCTATTGTGTTCACTGAGGAAGTAACCCTATGAACTAGGTGCCCAGACCGAATACTTTCCTAGAGGCAATTATGGGCGAGTCATCCAATACCATTTTCTATTGCCCTCACTGCTTGTTACACACAGTGCTTCACTCAATACAATGTGCTTTGTAAATATTTAGTGAAGCTTATTAAAGTTGTTTTTATCAAGATTAAACTGTTCTTAAAAACAGTAGCTCTCATGGATTAATATTTATAAAAGGATTGGCAATATCCCTAAGTCACCAACGCACAAGAATTCAAATCCATATAGACTACTTATCTGGGCTGTTAACCACAAGGTCAGACGTTCTAAACCACCAGCTGGTCTTCAGGAGAAAGCTGAGAAGCTTCCGACGCCTGTACAGAGTTACTGTCTTAGAAAGCCACAGGGCAGTTCTAATCTGTCCTATAGAGACTGTCACTATGAGTTAGAATGGACTCCACGGCAGGGAGTTTGTGTGAGTAGAAATGCAAATATATTTATTTAAATATGGATTAACAATCTTAACATGTTTTATGTCCTATCAAAGCAGTTACATTTATGAGATTTTAGCCAAGGAAACAGATCTGAAATAGTGAAAAGAGATGAATAAAGGAAGTTTGTTATGACCGTATTACAATGGCAGACTATTAGAAATATCCTATAGTGCTGAGCCCCGGTGGCGTGGTGGTTGTGCGCAGGACTGCGGCCCACTGGGATGGAGGTTCAATTCCAGCAGTGGGGCTGGGCCTCCTACTCCCACCACCGGAGAGCAGTGATGCCCCCCCCCAAAAAAAAGAAATACCCTATAAATCCAACATTTGGAAGAGGATTAGTGAAATATTGGTATAGCTTCATAATGAATCGCTATGAAATAATTTTAGGCTATATAATTCCATTTTTCCATATATTTCTTGAAATGCTTTCCTATAAGCCCCCTCGAGATTAGGGACAACTTGCTTATATTCCATATAATACCAGTAACTGTGATAATAAGCCAGTGTGAATATATTTGCATCAATAATGTCTCTTGAATTGAAAATCTCCAGGTTCACATTCCAAATCCTCCTGAATATTCCTAACCTAACTTTCCAATCTCATTTTGATTACTCTACATGTAGTCAAAGGCAACACAAACACATGAAGAAGTAATGTGTCATTATCCCTTAGCACAACTAGTGCTAGGATTTCTGTGTGCTTATCGATGCAGTCAGTGGAAGGAATACTTGCCTTTTAAGATCTGAAGTCTTTCCAGGGAGTTATATAATCTCTCCTCTTCTGGACCACCACAGCACTTTATATCTCCTTTAAGGCATTTTCTAGTTCTGTCTTAGAGCTGGCTATTTATTTACCTGTCTTACAACCTTCCAAAATTTTAAGGGTCCTTTAAGGACACATAGTCCCTCAAATAACTTATCTGTCCAGCTGTTAATTCAAAGTAAAGGTGTCTTAGAAGAAAAGCCTAGTGGTTTAATTCTGAATAAAACAGACAAAAAACCCTAAGGTTCTTGGGGTAGCTTTCATCAATGCATTATCTAATATAATAGCACAAGCACAAATAGCCAAAGACAAAATAAATAAATATTACCTCATTAAAATTAAGCATCTTTTTCATTGAAAATTTTACCCCAAAGCTATTGAATGGGAGAATATCATCAGCTGGTAAGAATTTAATAAACAAAATATCTATAAAATGTCAATAATTTAACAAAAAAGACAAGCCAACTAATCATAACCTTGGCAAAGAATTTGAATTACATTTAACCAAAGAGGGGTTCCAAATGCTCAATTTTATTAGTTATTAGCGAGCTACAAGTCAGAACAATGATATCTCATTTAATCTCCACAAAGGTGCCTGAAATAAAACAGATAAAAAACAAAAACTTCCAGAAAGTAACACAGGTTTGCAAAGGATGTGGGGACCTTGGAACTTGTAATCCTTGCTGGTGGTAATGCAAAGTGGTACAACCATTGTTGAAAAGTATGCTGAGTCCTCAAAAAATTCAGATTAGAACTGCCCCAGGATCCCGCAACTTTATTCCTAACTATATAACCAAAAGACTTAACGGCAGAGACTCCAACAGAGACCTGTCAACTTGTACACCATTGTAACACCATTTACAATAGCCCAAAGGTGGAGACAACCTAGATATCCAAGAAGAGATGAATCGAAAACAAAATGCTGTACATAGGTACGATGGAGAAATGATGGAGTGAGAGAAATAAAGTCTTGATACAGTGATTGAAGACATTGTGCTGCGTGAAATCAATCGATCAGAAGAGGACAAATATTGTATGATAAAAAGACAAGGAGAAGCATACATATATGTTTTTTTGTTTGGTTACAATTGGTGGCAGGAAGAAAGGGGTGTTCCTTGCCAATGGAGTATTGAGTTTCAGTGTTGCACAGATGATTCATCTAAACATGGTCAATGGTGAAAGATTGAACTGTCAAAAGTTGTGTGATAGCCAGTCTTATTATTTTGACCTCTCAGGCGCCCCAAAATAAAAAGAATAGTTACTGAGGCTGCTTGTGTACAACCCCAAACCTTTGAGGTTTGGGTTTGGGGGTTTAGAGATGTGGGGTCATGGTTTCATAGAACATCTAAATGAACTGGCTTAATAAAGTGTTCGGTGCTCCTGATCTGCCTCCTATTTCATTGCAGTGACAGGTAAGGTGTGTGTCAACTTGGCTGGGCCAGGATTCTCAGTGGTTTGGTGGTTAAGACCTAGTAATCCTCCATGCTGAGAGGTCAAGGGTGTGGCCTGCTTCCCATATAAGTAGATGCTGTGGAAAAGCTTGCTTGCTTGTGTTTTTTCCCTTCTGGGTCTGAATCCTGCATCTGGCTCTTCATCCCATGGTTCTTTGGATTGAGCCAATGGTCTGCTATATTGCCTGCTGACCCTGGGAGTTCTCTATGGCCTTTCATCTGACCTGTTGACCTCTGAAGCTACAAACTTGACTGCCTGCCTTGGATTCATTTGCGTCTTGAGAAACAAGCCTGTTGTTTCCATCAAGAGTGTCTCCAGCTTAACTTCTGACTCACAGGTGTGGGACTTGCCTGCTTTACAATAATAGGTTTCTTTAGAAACCTGTCTTAATACAGTAGTATACGCAGGGTCTATGGTTTTAAAAGCTTGCAGACAGTCGTTCGAGGCATTAAATACTGAATGCTCTATGCGTGGAGCCACAAAGGAGTCGTGAATAGGAAGTAGAAATGGAAAATGTGTCACCATAAACAATGTCTCCTTTGCCTTAAGACCAGAAGAAGGGATGGTGTTTGGCTACCATTACTGGATATTTTGATCAAAGATTCTGTAGAAGTATCCTAATCGAAAGGGAGGAAATGCAGAACAGTGTTCTGAATAAATTCTTATAGAATTTAAATTTTTTTGGAGTCATGGAAGCTGAATATACTCCTGAAATTATTGTCCTTAGCTCATTTTTAAATTTTGAACCAAAAAAAAATCCCCCAAAGTCATGTTAAACTAAGCAATAACTGTACTTAACTGGTAAAAATGTCTAGCTTTAGCATTATGCTCTTCGAGTGGATTATATATCAATTATCTATCTGAGATTAAATTGATAACAGAAGCTTGAAAGGCTAGATAGGAACCTTAGGAAGAAGTGAGCTTATGTTAATTGGGAGAGAAATAACTTTTAAAAGAAAGGTGATACCTGATGCACAACTCGAAGTATGTAATCAGTATCATTGAATTGTACATGCAGAAACTGTCGAATTGGTGTGTGTTTGGGTGTGTGTCTTTTCAACATCAAAAACAACAAAATTTTAAATTTTTCTGAAGAGATTGCTATGGAGCACAGTTCTACTCTGATGCACAGCGGGCTGATATGAAGTAGAGGTCATTGATGCAACAGTTTTTCTGGTGTTTTCCAGCTGCTGACGACATCATTCACTGTGCCACCAGAGATTGTGCAAAGAGACATGAGTGATGACATATATAGGTCTATACATACATATGTAATTGTGTGTGTGCTGGGGAAGGGGGAAAGGGCATGTATGATATTCTAAACCTTCGAGAGGGGAAGGTTGAGAGCATGGGTTCTATTTGTTCAAACCTAAGGAAAGTATTAAGGAACATGCACATTGTGTTTCTGTGATGTTAGAGGGAAACAATGAAACATTGTTACAAAGATGAAAACAAGGCTGTTTTAAACATAAGAGTATGATGAAGTCTGAAAAAGAAAAAAAAGGTGAAACAATGAGTGGTGGTGATAGTCTAGCATTAGCAAGAATGGGCTTTGTCAGTGGCTTAGATTTATTGCATGAGTAAATATTTGTATTATTTGGTAAATATTTGGTCATGTCCCATCATTCAGTTATTTGCCATTATCACCAATCAAAAAATTATCAACCAGTATCCCAAACCCAGATGCTCTCTGTGTGTTTCAACTAACTACACATATCAAAGAGCTTTGAGTTGGTAAGCAAGACATTTTAAATTCAACCAATGGGTGGCAGCATAGCATTACTTAGTGGGAGCCTGGCATCAGCTTGTCCAGCGTAGACCATAAACCACAGGGTCACAGCATCCAGCAATCTGAGTAAGGACGCACAGTCCACAAAAGAATGGTTTCCAGAATGAGGAAGATCAGCAGTCTAGATGATTGATGTTAGACACTCAATGGTTAGTATTGCTGAGCATCACCTTGTTTTGTTTTGTTTTGTTTTTGCCACAGTTCCTCTGATCAGCATCTGTTTTTTTCCTGACTACCACTGTTAACTCCTGTTCTTCTATAGGGGGTTGTGGACAGAAAGAGCTGGACTTCCCTCCCTTGCTGCATCTTATGCCAGATCCCCCAAAGTCAGTACTTCCTGCTGCCATTACTTCGGGTTATTTCAAACTTGCACTATTATCTCCATACATCTCACCCCTATTTTCTGAGCATACATTTGCAAATATTTAACCACAGTGACTTATCACAGAGTGCTTGTGGATGTTGGAAGTGATCTCAAATAGCATCTAATCTTGGCTTCCTTCACCTCTCCTGAAAAACTTAGCCCTACAATGAATAGATAGGGGGGCTAGCAATGTAAAGGGTATGGTCCCCTGGAGTCGAGTGGGGGATGCCAGAGTCTGAACAGGGTGAGGGGGGTGTCCATGTGGAGAGGTAACCTTATGGGGGTCAGAATCTGCAGATTGAAAGGAGAATCCACAGGAGAAATAACTGGTGTGAGCTGCCATGGCTTGAAAGGGATGACGAGGTTATGCTGTGGATAATTTCAACATAGCACCCTACAAAATGTGTGCTCCTTTTAAATGGAAACATTACAGCATAAAAATTTGATGGCTACCTGGACAAACATAAGCAAGAAAATGGAGTAATAGATGATACTAATGTAAACATGTTAATTTTAAATTATGATCATTGTATTGCATTTATGTCCATCATTTAACTGTATTGCACTGGCTTATGTATTGCTGTAATTTTGGAAGCCCAGTATTTCGAATTCCAGCAGGTTTGTCAAGCCAGTGTTTCTCAACCTGTGGGTCGCGACCTCTTTGGAGGTTGAACGACCCTTCATAATCCAATTCATATTAACAAAACCACAGTTATGAAGTAGCAACGAAAGTGATGTTATGGTTGGGGTTCACCACACCATGAGGAACTCCATTAAAGGGTAACGGCATTATCAAGGTTGAGAACCACTGGTGTCAAGCACATTCGTACATTTGTTGCTATTATCATTTTCAAAACATTTTCTTTCTACTTGAGCCCTTGGAACCAGATCCTAAATTTTCCCCCTCCCTCTCACCCCTCCCTCCTTCTTTCTTAACTCTTGAAATTTGTAAATTATTATTATTTTTCATGTCTTACACTGACCGATGTTTCCCTTTTCTATTGTCTGTCCCCATGGGAGGGAGTTATATGTAGATCATTGTAATCAGTCACCCCTCTTTCCTCCCACCTTCCTCTTCCCCCCTGGTATGTCTACTCTCATTCTTGGTCCTAAGGGGTTTAACTGTCCTGAATTCCCTGTTTCCAGCTCTGATCTGTACCCGTGTACATGCTCTGGTCTAGCTGGATTTGTAAGGTAGAATTGGGGTCATGGCAGTGGGGGCGAAAGAAGCATTAAAGAACAAGAGGGAAGTTGTATATTTCATCCATCCTATAAAGTACCCTGGTTGGCTCATCTCTTCCTTGTTACCCTTCTGCAAGGGGATATCAATTGTCCAGATAGGCTTTGGGTCTCTGGTCCACACTCTCCCTCATTCACATTAATATGATTTTTTATTGTGGGTCTTTGATGCTTGATACCTGATCTCATCTCATTTACACCTCATGATCACACAGGCCGGTATGTTTCTTACATGTGGACATTGTTGCTTCTCAGCTAGATGGCCACTTATTTATCTTCTAGCCTTTAAGACTCCAGATGCTATATTTTTTGATAGCCAGACACCATCAGCTTTCTTCACCACATTTGCCCTGCACCCATTTTTTTTCAGCGATCATGTTGGAAAGGTGAGCATCACAGAATGCCAGGTTAGTAGAACAAAGTGTTCTTGCGTTGAGGGAATACTGCTACCTTAATAGTTAACATAAAAGTATATGTACATAGATCTATTTCCCTATCATTATATGGAAATATATTTACATATGTACATGCCTGTATTTATACCTCTATAAATTCCCATTTGCCTCCTAGTTCTTTCCTCTATTTCCTACAAAAGATCTCTTTAAAGTGATGAAAAGCAAAGATGTCTGAAGATGACAAAGTGCCTGACCCAAGTGAGATTCTTGTTAAGTCCCTCATGTGACTATAAAAGATGGGCAATTGAATATGAATTGATGCATTTGAATTATGGCATTGGTAAAGAATATTGAATATATTATGGGTCATTAGAATAACGAGCAAATCTATTGTGTTAGTCTGGGTAGACCAGCGAAACAAATTCATAAACACTCATATGTGTTTAAGAAAGAGGTTTATATATAAGAGCAATTAAACATTGAGAAAACATCCCAGCCCAAGCCAGTCCAAGGTTATAAGTCCGGTATTAGCCCATATGTCCGATACCAATCTATAAGTCCTCTTCAGACTCATGAAGCACATGCAATGACATCAGGACAATCACAGGCCAGTGGGTGCAGTCTTGTGTATCCAGTGGGGTAGAAACATCTCAGCATTGGCAGGGGTCTCCCCAGGGGTCTCCTCCATTTTCCATGGCTCAGGGGCTATCAGCATGCTGCCCTGTGTCTTGTCAGCTGCAATGCCTCCCAGAGAGAGAGTCCTGAGTCTCCCACCTCCAAAGGGGAAATACCACTGAACTTCCCAGAATTCTCAGAGGAGAAGACCATGCCCACACAGAGGTCTCATTGGTTATCTTCAGATTGACAGGCTAGACTGCACGCCTGCACCCTTAATTCTCAAATTGACACCAGATTAGGTGCTATCAGATGTGGTAACTGCCACATTTATCCTGGAAAAAGTTCAGCCAGAATCATCCTGAGAGGTGAGGAAGGCAAGATTCATGTGACTTGAATTCATCATCAGGAAGGACCTAGAGAAGCATGGGATGCACAGTAAAGCAGAAGGTCAGGAAGACCCTCAGTGAAATGGATGGCTAGTGGCCAGCACAGTGAGTCCAGTGCCTGTGGGATTGGCACAGGACTTCCCGATGCTTCTGTCTGCTGGACACAGTGCTGCTCTGACTCCAAACTGACACCATAGCATCTGACATCTATCTTATGGTCATGGGAGAGAACACTCCTGATGGCAACCAGGACAGAAGGTTTCAGGGGAAAGTTCTCTCTCTGATACTTGCAATGAGTAAATATCTCAAAAGAAAAGGACATGCATTGTTGTGTAGGTAGGACTAATTTGATACTGTAGTTTGTCCTGCGTCCTTCTTCATCTGTATCCTGTTCCACCTTTCTCATCTCAGCTTAATTTAGGTCAAGGATATGCAAAAATGCAAGCAAAGAAAAAACAAGACAGTCTACGCTTAGAGGATTTGCAAGTATTTGATTAATTTCTCTCTGTAATCTCAGAGAACTCTGTGTTTTC
This sequence comes from Nesogale talazaci, assembly GCA_004026705.1. NCBI lineage: Eukaryota > Metazoa > Chordata > Mammalia > Afrosoricida > Tenrecidae > Nesogale > Nesogale talazaci. The sequence goes on from PVJH01004207.1 coordinate 101,503, forward strand.
TCACATTGTATCCACATGCATTCTATATTCCTAGACTATATTGGGTATTCAATATATAAAGGCTGAGAAAATGAACTTATACAAGCAGGAAGGAATTCCTTCTTGATGTGAAGAGGCTGTGATTCAGGGCTGTGCTGGCAAAGACATAGAAGCCTCGCTGTCACTGGGGGCTGCTCATTGAACTGCTACCCTCAAGGTCAACTTCTGCTTTGAGTCTGCTGTACCCCAAGGTCAACCTCAAGTTTGGCCTGCTATTTGCCCCAAGGAAGAAAGATGAGGCTGTTTGCTTCTGTAAAGCATCAAAGTCTCAGAAATCACAAAGCACAGTCCTATGACTCAGAATCCACCCGAGGGCAGCGAGTTTGGTTTGGGAGCAAGAATGTTGGGAACAATGACGATAGGCTAGGAGAACAATAGATAGGAGCTAGTAGATTGGTGACCTTCAGGTAATAGTGGCACCGATTTGCCTTGTTTTGAGTATGGAGCAGAGAACACCTCACAGACTCTCCTGGGTGGAATTCAACAGGAAAAAAGAGAGACAGAGGTTCTAGAATATAAACAGACCAGTTGAAATATTAGACTGTAACTTACAGACGGCATCTGTAACTTGTTAGTTTTAATTATATTTAAATGATCAAATTGAGGGGAAATGTGGTCCTCCTAAGCCCTCTAATAATATTTAATAGTTGGCTTCCTATTTTCCAATCTTATTATTAATGTGTATCCTTTGTTAGATAAGTTCCACCTGCATATCTACTCAAATAGTGACATCAAATTATAACCACCACTTAATGGATATATACTGTGCACTAGGTTTTTCTTAAGACTGCTATATATTTGAGCCTTGTCACCTCCTCCTTTTTCCTCCCAACTCTAAGAAGAGTTGACTATAATTGATAAACTATGGTAAAGTAACAGAGACTGTACTAGCAAAATAAAATAAGTAAATTATGTTACAAAAAATGGTCTCAGAAAATGGTCTAGATATTGAAAGAAATGTTCGTCCTGTAGATGCTCCAATCTGCCAAATGAGAAGGAAGAAAAAAGACTTTTTTTTTAAAGAGCCCTGGTGTCAGAATGGGTTATGAATTGAGCTTCTAATCTCAAGGTCATCAGTTTAAAGCCTCCAGTCTCTCTGCTGAAGAAGGATGAGGCTTTCTACTCCTACAAAACTTTACAGCTTTGGAAGCCCACATGGGGCAGTAATATCTGGTCTTATAGGGTTGCCAATGTGTCAGAACTAACTCAGTGGCACTTGGTATGAGCTTTTGGGGATCTGAGGCCCCAGGACATGTTATCATGTGGCTAGGCATGAACCAGAAACCAGGACAGGGAAGAGGAGAGGTGCTAAGCCTGAGGATAAAGAGGAGAGACAGACATGGGGCTCTAATTAACAATTGAAGGAAAACGCTCTATAGACAGAAAAGCATCTCACTGGAGAAGCAAAGGCATGGCTGGCATTTCTTCTGAACTCCAGGCATGTCATTGCTTAATAATGACAAGCTCCTCTTTATGGAAATGTATGCTGCATCTATGTTCCTTAAAGTTTTTAAAATAACACTTGTAGCTCTTCCCATGTGCCAGGCTTTCTTCCAAGCAAATTACAAACATTCATTCATTTCATCTTCACAGCTACCTATGAAGCAAACACTGTTACCATACTCAGTATACAAATAAGGGAATTAATGTCACCTGCATTACTCAGAGGTTATATATATGTATTCTATATATAATAGTATTTCTAACCTTTGAAATGATCTTTAGAGGTGATCTTATTTCAAGATTAAAAAGAAGTTCACGGGCTGAGCCCCGGTGGCATAGTGGTTGTGTGCGGGATTGCGGCCCACTGGGACGGCGATTCAATTCCAGCAGTGGGGTTGGGCCTCTTACTCCCACTGCTGGAGAGCAGTGATGCCCCCCCCCCCAAAAAAAAAAGTTCATTTCATTTGCAAACAGTCAGGTGGAATTCAGCTTCTGGTCATGAGAAAGCAGCCTGGTGGAGAATTACCCTCCTACTGTAGACAATTAGGAAACTAGACAAAATAAATGGGTGTTTTCAGACACGAATAATAGGTAGTCCAAGACTGTGATCCCTGAAAGATAGAAACAAGTGAGGCTTTCTGTCTGGTGGCAATTTCTAGACTGTGCTGCAAGGGAACACCCCAGGGAACTAGACAATCTTGCTGAGTTAGGAAGACAGATCTTTAGAGTCTAGAGAGACCCAAGTAGCTAGAGTTTGAAGGGCTGGTGCACAAAAAGAAGAAAACGTGCCAGAGAAAGAGTTCTGGGAATCTGTAGAGTGACTTGTCTGGGGTGGGTTCTCCAGAGAAACAAAGCCAGTCACATGCATGTGTAACTAAAAGAATATGGCTCGGAGGGTTGTGGTTCCTTCATGAATAAGTCTAATAAAGCAAGCAACTCAGTAGCACTTGGTATAAACAAATAAATGCAGTCTATTTCCTGATGTCTCTATCATCCGTGAATGGCTGTCCACAAATTCCCCCTGTAACAATGCACTTGTCCTCATCTCATTGGGTGGACACCCAAAGAAACGTCCAATCAAAACTGTGGCTTCCAAGGGGATCTTGGTAGGTTTTTCTTACAGGACACAGGATACCCATAGGGGCTTATTATGAAGATGTCTTAAGAAAATTGCAAACTGCATTGTGAGAAAAAGGCCAGGAAGGGTTTGTCCCCATCACAATGCACCTGTTCATTCTTCAAGGACAGCAGGGGTCATCTAAGGAGAATTTCCCTGTGAACTTTATTGCATCCTCTCTACAGCCCTTGTCCCACTCTTTAAGACTTCTGTTTGTTCCAAAACATCCAAGAACATGCAAAAAGAACAAGGTAGCCCAATCTACTACTTTACTGAGATGCAAGTTGAAGACTTCAGAATTCTTCAAGGAAAGAGTGAGAGAAGAAAACACTGTCTTTAGCAATGCATGGACCTATATGGAGAAGAAAGGTCAAGAAACAATAGTTTCACATTTTGATAATTTTAACACGTTCCTATGATTTTCTAGATACACCTTTTGATTTACCCCTGTGTGTGCATGTATGTATAGTGAGTGACTAGCATGTGCATGTATGTTTGTAAATGTTGGGATAGCTCCAGTTGGAAAGAAGACAGCACCAAGCTCCTACACTTATTTCCAAGCCAGTGGCCAGTGAAGACATTTCTCTGGAATGCTATGCAAATTCTTCGTAGAGACTAAGCTTCTGATCTAAAAAAGTTCAAAGGCATTCAAGATGGTCATTATCACAGAAAAAGATCTGCCAAGTGTTTTAGTAAATGTAGTCAGGGAACTTTCCATTGGAATTCGGACTCTGCTTTTCCCATGGAGCAGAATGTTGCCTTGGAATGAGGTTATGTAGACAATAGTGGCTCTAAAACTCAGGATACATCATGTACTAGGAATACCCTATTCGGTGTAGTTACTGCTAAGGCTGTTCTAAAGCAGAGAGACCCTATGTCCTGTGCTGCCTTCACATTGTGCTTGTGTTGGAGTCTGTCATGGCAGTCACCGTGTCCACCCATCTTGTCCAAGGGCTTTCTCTTTTTTGCTACCCCCCTTCCCACCACAGAATACCTTATGAAGCATCAGTGGAGTCAGCCAGCCTTCTTCTTCTTCTTTTTTTTTAAACAAGCAGGTAGATTAAAATGATCACATAGAATAATTAAGGGTATGAAATAAGACACACATTTAAGTTGCTTAGTGTTCATAATTTAATATGTATCTGTTCTTTCCTTGTTGGAGTCCACTTTTTCAGACTCATATTTGTATATTCCTCAATAAAATGTACCCCTCCTTACAGGAGGACAAACTAGGACCCCACACTCCTGGGCCCCCTCTCCAAGTTTAGACTTGTGACTTTTTCCTGGCCTGAGGCACGAAACAACATCAATAGCAGAGCAGTCATTGGAAACTCGTGAGGTGGCTGCAATTGGGATTCCTTCATCTCCATGTTTTGAGAAAGAAATCGACTGACATCATTCCTTGGTCAAGCAAAGAGGAAATCGGAGTAGATGGTTATAAAACATTTAGGAGCTGAAACCTTTAACCCCTTGCCTTCTTGATCTGGCCTACATTAAAAAAATTTAGGATGTGAAGCAATTACCAAGTGATAGAATTGTCTAAAATCAATACTACTTACCTTGAGTAATCACCTGAAAGAAGACAGGAAAACTGGTGCTTGACCTAGCTGAGAGATTAATGAGTTTGCTTAGCAATGTAGTCTGACTACCGGGCCACTCATTTTCCTTGGCACCATCTGCTGCCAAGACTAGAAGAATGACTAGTGCAGAGGATACGGCCAGAGGTGGTTACAGGAAATGCCCAGATTGTTGCCAACTATTACCACAGACCAGAGAGCAGATAGAGGATCCAAATGACTTATCAGCTGTGTTCCAGGAACCCAAATTCATTGCTTTGCAGGTAAAGAGACTCTTCAGGGCGAATATACAAATTGTCTTACATGAGCACTTTAAAAAGTTATAAATCAGGAATAAAGACAATTCGGCTAAAGATGAAAACAAAATATTGAACAACACTCACTCAGAAACGTGTGTCTGGACCATGTCGAGGGAACACTGTTGCACAGATTGATATGAACTGGATGTTTAGATGTTTTCTCCATCAAGTACACCCTTTAACATCAAGCCCATTTATCTCCATGACCAGCTCCCCCCTCAGGGCCCCTATCTTGACCCCATCAGCCTGTGTCCAACTTCACTCTGACCGAGTGGGCCCTGAAACTCAATATGGATGGCCTTGGGTCACATGGGCATGTACGAGGACAAAGGTCATTCTGAAGTTATGAAACCAGGAGATTGCTCCCCTGAGTGGCCCCTCTTGAAATTTAAAAGGAAATGGCTTGGAAATGGTCATACCCACCCATCAAGAGGTTAACAACTGGAGCACAGGTAGAGTAAGCCGGAAAGATGTCAGTGTCTTTGGTAAGCATCCTGTGTGGCGACAGTTTTCCTCCGGACGGCGGTGGGGGGGGGTGGGGGGGAGAGCAGGAATTGAGGTTTTTGTTTCTGAAAAAAAATCTCGACACACAGAAACAATGTCCTCTTTGTCACTCGGCCTGAGCAGTTGATACAGTCAGGTCATATAATGAAACCATTCATTTGCCGGGGGAACATAAACTGAGCCTCTCCCTACTCATCTCACCCATGCTGAAGGTCAGAACAAGATTAAGATCATCCTGAAATGAGCCGCCTTCGTGGGCTTGTGGAGTCCTGATACTTGCAAGATGCTTCAGTTACATCAGTTCTGAAGCCCTCAGAATTGTTTTCTGTTTTGAATAATCAGCAGGGCCACACAGGTATGCACAAAGCAGAAAAGCAGGATTTAAAAAAAAATCATTTTATTGGGGGCTCGTATAATTCTTATCACGATTAATACATACATCAATTGTATGCAGACCACATTTGCACATTTGTTGCCATCATCATTCTCAAAACATCCTCCTTCTACTTAGGTCCCCCTCTATCAGCTCCCCATATTTCCCCTCCCTTCCCAACCCCCTCCCCATGAACCCTTAATAATTTACAAATTATCATTATTTTGTCATATCATACACTGTCCAAAATGTCCTTTCACCCACTTCCCTGTTGTATGTACCCCAAGGAGGAGGTTAAATGTAGATCTCTAAAATTAGTTCCCCCTTTCTAATCCACCTTCCCTCCACCATCCCGGTATCACCACTTTTATCACTGCTCCTGAGGGATCCTCTGCCCTGAATTCCCCATGTTGCTGGCTCCAGTGTACATCCCCCTGGTCTAACTGGATCTGTCTGATTGAATTGGGATCATGATAGTGGGTGGGAGAAAGCATTTAAGAACTAGGGGAAAGTTGCATATTTCATTGTTGCTACACTGTACCTTGACTGGCTCATCTGCTTCCTGAAGCCCCCCCCCCCCTCGGCCCTGCACGGGGATGTTGCTTCACCTATTGATGGGTTTGGGTCCCCAATCTGTACTAGGCCTTCCTTATAGTGATATAATTTTTAGTTCTTTGATGCCTGGTATGAAAAGCAGCATTTTAAAAGAAAACAATTTATAGGGCTGAGCCCCGGTGGCGTAGTGGTTGTGCGTGGGACTGCGGCCCACTGGGACAGAGGTTCAGTTCCAGCAGTGGGGCTGGGCCTCCTACTCCCACCATCGGAAAGCAGTGATGCCCCCCCCAAAAAGAAAACAATTTATATCACAGAAAGGAAAAAACAGGCACCATGACATAATTTACATGTGATGGAGTGTTGAGATACACTCCAGTACAGTCAGACTTTACAAGGTATTGGAAACAATAACAGTTTTGGATTGTTTGCTAGCATTTCCGAAACCAAGGAGACATAGCATCGTGTCATCATCATGCAAACTTTTAAGACAGGTGTAATTGAGAAGCAAAACTCTTGGCTACACACTATGGATTTTCACATTGCTATCACCGTCAGTAAAAGAAAAGCAAATTATTGTTTTAATTGTGAGCCTGAACAGAGTAGCACATGATCTTAGATCAGAGCAAACACGTATTTTTCCATCTCTTACGTCTCTCTCTCTCAGCTGACATATTCAGCCATGATTTCAAAATCACATAGGGTGTTAAGGTGTAATGGGGTGAGGTGGAAAGTAAAAGGAAGCAGACAGAGGGCAATAGAAGAGAAGCATTTGGTACAAAACAAGTTATAATTTACCGAGATGTAAGTATAAACACAAGCCTTTAAAAATGTAAGAACATCAGTAATAAATGCTCTGAAAGCTGAAAAATGGGCAGGTCAAACTAATGGCCTGTCTCTTTGGATTAGGCCAAATCGATCAATTTTTAAATGATCAGTAGGTAAATAACTGATCATTGAGGCAAAGTTCAAACTAGATGACCCACTGCTGAAATGGAAGGATAGCCAAGCATTTCCCAAAAGTCACACAAGGAAGTGATCAGATTGAGGTTGTAAATTGTGAGCAACTCCTCATAAACTTGTCAAACCATCAGTGCTGATAACGATTGATCTTTTCTTTTCACATATAGTGGCATCTGACTATAAATTATGATGAGGTTTATTGTAACAATCATTTGGGATGTTCTGTTAAAATGACCATGAGTTGCAGGTGTTTTTTTCCTTGAAAGGGGTAGAGGACAGTAGACCAAGGTCATTGGCTTGGTAGACCAAGACCACTGTCAGTGAGTGGATGCAGACTCACAGTGACCCTGAAGGGCAGAGTGGGATTGTAAATCTTTACAGGAGTAGAAGGTCTGCACGGTCTCCTCCAGTGTGGTCAGTGGTTTCAAACAACTGACCTTGGGAGTCACAGCTCAATGGGTAACCACGATGCCACCAAAACTCTGGCCTGCTGGTAGACTGGAAATTTTAGATTATGAATTAAAGATCAGAAATCAGGCTTGCTTCTCTTGGGCTGCAAATTAATATTAGTGCATACTAGATGTGGCCTGGGGCCAGAATGGAGGCACTTCACACAAGACAGAACAGAGATCTTTGGCAATCTCTTCAAAGGATGAAGTTTCAACAATTAATCCATGTTTAATTTTGAGTCTTTTCTGGAAAACAATGATGTTGTTGCTAATAATTCTTTATGCTCCCCCAAAAAGAAATCTTGATTTTAAGCAGTCATTAAAAACCTCAAACTCATTGCCTTTGAGTCATCAACAATTCATACCAGACAGTGACGATTTGAAATAACCATAAACGGGGTTCACTTCAAAGGTGAAAATCCTGTCATTTTAACAAATATTTTCTCAGTGCCTACAATGAGACCTAATAAAATCTAGATACACCTCCCTACTTGATTCCTCTGAGATTGGCTGTGGATGTCCCTTTCTATTGTTTTTCTAAGTTATTGTTCCTCTTGGCCTTCCTGAAAGTATAAACTGTTAACTTTTAGATTTTCCTGTCATTTTGCATCCCCTAAGGAGAACTGGGAAGGAAATCCACATACCAAAACGTTAACAAGGAATTACAAATATGAGCAAAGGGCAAGAGAAATGCCATGATAGAAATTACAAATCATTAATTTTTTTTGGGGGGGGCGTAAAAAATAAAGGAATATTTGACTCCAGATCTAACCATAAAAGGACACTTTCAGGAAACCACAAGGTTAGAAACTGGGACTCTTTGATGCTTAGGGATATTATGTGATTTACAAAGATGCTCAATATTATATAATTTAGGCACTAAAGCAAGGTTGAAAGAGCTTGGGAGTTTTGTAACTTTAATTTAGAAAACCCCACCCTCCCTTCTCTTACTCAGCAAATCATTGACCATCAAAAATGAAAAATGATGCTCTTGAATCAGTAAAATTAAAGTAGTGATTTGGAAGTTCTGTTAGAAATAAGGTAGAACAGAGGCACAAAGCCCATCTATTGACAATGAAACACCCCCCCCCACACACACAGAGGGAGTTGCAGGGAGAGGGTGAGTCAATCAGAATTAAGTAGAGCACTAATGGGTTACGCAATGTACCTCTGATCCCTTGAGTCTCTTCACCACCACCACTCCGCCCCACACCCCCCCCCCACACCCTATCTGCTATCATGACTTCAGGGCCACTTCCCTGTCTACACTAGATGGGAGCCTGCACATAGGTATAGGCAAGAGATAAAACTCACAACACATGGAACCCAGAAACAGGAATGAGAATTGAGATAGCAAAAGTTAGGGAGGAGGGGGAAAGGAAAGTTGGGGGGGGCAACGATCGTAGTGAATAGCACATAACCACACACCCCCATCCAGAAGAAAGAACAACAGACACCAGAGGGGGAAGGGAGACAGCAGTTGGTGTGAGATTTGAAAAGAATCAATAATCTACAATCTATCAAGGGACCATGAGTGGTGGAGGGCTGGGAGGAGAGAGGGGGGGTGGGGGGAAGAAGCTGATCTCAAGAGCTCAATGGAAAGTAAATGTCTAGAAAAGAACGGTGGAATATATGTATTAATATGTCAGATACAATTGATGTACGGATTTTAACAAGAGCTGTAAGAGCCCCCAATAAAATTATTTTAAAAAGGTGGTAGAAAAATAATTTCTATAAAAATAAAGTTCTATGGATATCAAAAATATTACCATATGGATTTTGAAGTGCAGACAGACACCATTCTACATCTCCCACTACAAGAACTGTCCTGTCCTGGCAGCCACATTTTGTAGCGGGCTCCAGGTGACGGACTGGAGGAGTGTTGCCTGATGGACACAAGTGCAGTATCTTTTAGAAACCTGAGATGAAAACTGACACAAGGAGACCCAGGCCTATCAGTTTCTCTCTTGGGACTGGAATTTGGATCTGTGGTAGTTATATAATCTGGTATCAATTTGAGGATATTAAGAATGAAGGGGTGCAGTTTAGTCTGTCAATCAGGTTACAGCTTGATGAACTCATTTGGAGGCACCACAAAGATAAATGACTTGCTGGAGGCCAGACACATTCTCTCTGCTTTCCCTTTCCTGCTATTGAGACACTCAAGAGAACTGGAGGAGACATGTGGACACCCCTGCCAGCATTGAGATGCTTCCACTTCCACTGGATCCAGAAGACTTTCTCCCCACTTATTGTGATCTTCCTGCATTCTGCATCATTGCATGTACTGTGTGAGTCTAAAGTGGAATTTATGGATTAGTATCAGACATATGGTCTAATATTGGACTTAGGAATTTGACCTGGGATGCTTTTTCAACACATTTTTCTTTCATATAAAGCTCTTTCTTCTATACACATAAGTGTCTATGAATCTGTTTCTCTAGTCATCCTGAACTAACATAGGATCCACTCAAAGTCTGCTACAATGAACAATGCGAGAAGGTGGTAAATGGGCCTCATGTATCGAGCTTACATAAGGACGTGGGAGGCTCATCTAGTCCAAGGTCATAAGAGAAAAATATGTTCAGAAAATATCAAGTTGAAAAAGAAGACTGAGCAGATGCTCAGGGGCCATTTGGTAAGCTACAGACAGTAGTAACTCCCAAACAGATCCATTGCTGTTGAGTCAATTCCAATTGACAGCAACTCAAAGGCACAATAGAATTGCCCCACAGGATTTCCAAACAAGTAATCTATCACATCTATCAGCAACAGACTTAGGGAAAATGACATGCCTTGCTTCCTGCTATTTTCCACCTTTGGTCTTTATAAATTGTTACAATATGACTGTCTCCCCAAGGTGACCTAAGCAAATGTCTGATCCTTAATATTAATAGGACCAAACTACAAACATGTGTATAATATAGCATGTTGTGCCTACTCAGGGAAGCCTAATCCCTCAGTGGGCAAGAGGAACTACAGCAACTGTTTCATGGGTGTGTATTCATGTGCGTGTACGTGTTTACAACTCATTGAAAACCAATTCCTTCAGGCACTTTGTATACAAAATAGAAAAACTGATCATCACAAAGGATGTTTATCAATTTTGTTGTAGGTACCGTGATGGTATCAAAACATACAACTTGCTTTCAAGAAGTGCTCTTAGAAATACATACACACATCCTCCTCACTAGAAGACAAATTGAATTCTGTCTTTTGTATTCAGTAGGTGGATATACAAAATGAATGAAATAATTCTATTCCAGAAGACCAGGGAAGATTTCACTGCATATGTGTCATTTTAACTGAGTATTGAGGGCTGGGTGGTTTTGCAATAGGAAAAGTGAAGGGAAAAATGTCCAAGACAGAATGCAGTTGTGACTAGAAGGATTTTGAGAGGAGTCCGCAGTGGGCAGGCTAACGGGAGGAGATGCAAGAGAAGTGGTGGAGAGAAGTGATGAATGGGCAGTGTGGGAAGTAATGGTCCACAATGTTTTGAGTAGCTGCGGTTTGGGGAGTCGGAGGCCATGGATGCCGTTAGAAAGTACAGTTCCCAGCTGAGCCCCGGTGGCGTAGTGGTTGTGCGCAGGACTGCAGCCCACTGGGATGGAGGTTCAATTCCAGCAGTGGGGCTGGGCCTCCTACTCCCACCACCAGAGAGCAGTGAGGCCCAAAAAAACAAAAACAAAAACAATTTTAAAAAAAGAAAGTACTGTTCCAATTTGGTGAGAAGTCACCACAGAGACCAGGGGCCACGCAGTTAGTAGATCAGGAAGGCAGTTAGTTGGAGCAGCAAGTCCTGGCTATCAATAGTCACTGTTTGCTACAAGTTTGGATACAAAGAGAAGAAAAAATACAAGGGAAGAGATTTTTCATTTTTAGGTTTTATGAAATAGTTGAAGGGAATAAACAGCTTGCAAGATCTAAATATGGCCTCCTCCCTGGGAGATGGATAGCAGAGAAGTGGGTGAGGGGAGATGTCGGATGGTATAAGATATGACAAAATAATAATTTATAAATTATTAGGAGTTCACGTGTAAGAGGGGACCAAGGAGGGAGGGGGAAAATGAAGAGTGGATATCAGGGGCTCAAGTGTAAAGCAAGAGTTTTGAGAATGATGAGGAAACCAAAAGTACAAAGTGCTTCACACAAAGGATGTATGTGTGGATTATGACAAGAGGTACAAGCTCCCAATAAAATGATTAAAAAAAAAAGAATGCCACTATTCAAGAAAAAATTCACTTTATGAAGAAGTGACTTACACACGTCAAAGATTCTCACTACACTTACAGTATCATCTTCCCTCTTTTTGAAGGCTGAGGACACCTTCTGGGTCAGCCCCCCACCCCCCGACTCTGCACACCCCACCTCCTTTACCTCCTGATCAGTTCTTCAAGTGCCAAAATGCCCAGCCTCGGGCCTCCATAGATGCTGACTGAGACACTGCTCTCCTTCCTTGAAATAATTTTCTTTCAGACCTACAGTCTAAATTAAGTTACTGTTGACATGCATGCACACATACAATACCTCCTAGTAAGACTGAACTCGTAATTTCTTAGCTTGAGAACCATGTGAGGCTGCTCTTTATTAATTATATTCCATTGTTTAGTACTGTATATGGTACATGGTATACAGTAAATACTGAAAGGTTGATAACTGCAAGATATGTAGATCATCAGAAAGAAAGTGGGGCACAGGATGTTATTCTTGGAAAAGGAAGGGTTTTTTTAAAAAAAAATTTAAGTGAAGACAACAATAAAAAGAAGCGTCATGTAAACATCCCATGACCATTTTGAATGTATTCAATTCAGGGGACAGGAGGGCATATTACAACGATTTCCATTTTTCAGGTGTAAGTTTTCTTTTATTTTTCAGTTTGTGGTCTTGCTGCAAATTATGCTTCCTTCCTTCCTCTTTACCTTTTCCATTCTCACGAACTGATTTTTCTTCCAGATAGACTAGACATTGATCCTTGATGTCTCGCGTTCTCAAGTTCACGCTCCATTTTCTTCCATAAGTCCAACAGTATCGCGAACTTAGTTATTATTTTTAAAAGAGTATCCAAAGTGCAGTTAGGTATCTTAGACAAGTTTAGAAATGAGGGAAGGTTTGCAGGTGAGAAAACCTGGGCAGGCATCATTCTGGGCCACACAAATTCCAGCTCTTTTGGGTAAATTTCCTCAGTGGCCAACTAATTAATTTGGAATAAATGGGTAGAGCATGCTCCCCCCAAAGCAAATCGTAAAGGTACATGCTTCCCAGCAATGACATCATCCTCTGGTAATGCCATCCCACTTGGCTACCTGGGGCACTGTGCTTCTTAGTTCAGATCTTGTGGGACTTGTAGCACTAGACTTTGGATTCACAGTAATAATGCATTATCTTTGCTGACATATTTTAAATTACATGTTCCATAGCTTTTTGTAGGCAGTGAAAGGTAAATGCTCCCACTGTTACACTCTGATATTAGTAAAGAGATTGCTAATTTCCTAGACAACTTAAGAATGGGGATTAACTTTTGCTACATATAGCAGGAGATAGGTGATAGCTCTGCCAATGGAAACTTTTGTTTGGTACTCTGAGGACTCTCCCATCTTCCAAAAGAAAGATACCTATGATCAAACACTCAGAGTGGGTAATCGCCTTATAAATGGACTGTATCATGGCTCATCTGGGCATCTTTGCATCTGGGAATTATTAGTAAGCAATTATTATTAGTAAGCAATACCAGCAGCAAAATATAGGCCACATGCATCAGTAAAGTCCATTAACCATCTAAAATTAAAACTCTCCTTCTCCAAGGATAACACATAGCCTTCTCAATTTGAACCACACACTGAAGAAACGTAAGACAATGTCTGACGTTCTCCAGGAGGCTTGCCCCTGGTACTCATCTAAACTCCTGAAGCTTCCCTAAATTTGGCCGTTGGGGTTGTAGGTTCACACTCTTGTCATATTTACTTACCATAGTTTCTTTTTCTAACCTCTAAATCTTAGAAGAACATTTACCATTAAATGAAAACCCTTTAATGTCTTTTTCCAGTATGTATTAAATGCATAAAATATTCATATAGAAATAAAAATATCACCTCCATTAGAGTGAAATACAAAGCTCTACTTTGGTTTTGAGACATGTGTTGATGGGATGGGAAATCCACATGTGTCATGGGGGATGCTCCGTGACTTTTCCATTTTCTGCATTTTTTACTGAGGATAGCTGGAAGGGAATGCTCCCAGCACACACACCCATTGGTCTTGTTACTACATATGTAACAGTAAACAAGAAGCATGCTACAAATTAAAACTTTCTGATCAGGTTTCAATATTTTAATTTTGCTAAAATTTCAATCATTTCAAAAGCAAATCTTTTAAGGGTGGGGAGGGAGGAAATGGTTTGGGAAAGTATTTTAAATTTAATTTCTATTATTATTATAGTTTTATTACATCTTACACTATCCAATATATTCATTCACATGCAACTCTGTTGTTCAATTCCTTTGCAACGAGGCATACAATCCTTGATGCTATCAGCTCCCCATGCCCCCAGAAAGTATTTTAAAGCATGTATAGGTCTATGGTTGCTATAGGTCAGAACAAACTTGATAGCAGTTAGGGTAAGACTTCTATTTGTATAGCTTCTTATCATTTCAAAGCAATTTCTTATTCCTGATCTGATTGGCATATCATATAAAACACATATATGACTTAAACTATTAGTGCTTAACCTATAGGCAAATTTTGAGAACTTTAAAGTGGCATAAGAAAACCACAATCTTTTCACAACACACAATAGCTAAAATACCACATTTCTTCTCTTATCAAGAATTAATTGATTGGTAGTTATGGGTGGATGGATAAGAACAAAGTTGTCATGACTTTGTTTTATATTTTTATAACACACACAACACTCTCCTCCTTTACCTAATGTAGGGCAACAAATCACTGCCTAATACAATCCAGTGTGCCATTATTTTTGCAAGAAAACACTATTGCAGACCATGCAATTCATAAAAATTAAAAAAATATAGGGCTGAGTCCCAGTGACATAGTGGTTGTGTACGGGACTGTGGCCCACAGGGTTAGCAGTTCAAATCCAGCAGTAGCTCTCCAGGAGCAAGGCTGGCCCTCCTACTCCCACCGGGAGACAGTGATGCCCCCTCCCACAAAATATAAGATGTCTTGGGTAAAAGTTTACATTTTTATAAGTGTACTGATTTCTTGGAAACTATTTCATTATAGCTGAGTTTGTACTTGAATAGTTTTATGTATAGCCCATAGCTCTGTTTGTAGTATTCTTCGTTGTGGAGCTTCCTTTATTGAAGTGTAACTTCAATTGAGAAAAGAGAAGTTGTGGTTACAGAATCTGTTGTCAATTTGAGGCTTAAGAATGAAGGGGTGGAGTGTAGCCTGTCAATCAGATTGCAGCTTGATGAACCCCATTTGGAGGCACTAAGGAGATAAAGAGGTCACCGGAGGCAGCACACACAGTCACCCCTGAGAGACATTACTGGTGAACAGCCTGATGGAGCTATGCTGATACAGCTAGAGCCCTAGGAGCTGAACGAGCCACGTGGATACTCCTGCCAGCATTGAGATGTATCCACCGCCACTGGATCCACAAGACTTTCCAACCACTGGCCTGTGATCTTCCTGCATTTGGTGTCATTGCGTGTGTTGCATGAGCTACAGCGGAGTTCATAGATTGGTATCAGACATATGAGCTAATATCGAACTTATGGATTTGATTTGGTCAGGGCTGCTTTCTCAATATTGAATTGCTCATGTATATAAAGCTCTTTCTTATACAAATGAGCATTTATGAATTTTTCTCTACCCAGGCTAAGCCACAAGTCTAAAAAGCTTAAACTATTTAAATTAGCTATCAAATAAATGGTTTGGTTTGACTGGGATTAATTTTGGTTTCTAGGATTTATTTTTCCTCTTATTTAAACTTAAGAGTAGTAATACAGAGTAATAAAAGATGGAAGATATGAAAATAAAGTGTGCTACAAAGCTCCCTTTTTTTTGGTGTGTGCAGACCCCTTCCCAAAGGACTGTAGGCTTAGTTTGCACAGCTGTATTTTTCTTTTTTCTTTCCAATAGATCATATGGTCCCTTCTACTGCTTCCTGCAATTTACAAATAAGAAAACTGATGAAATGATATGTCTGAAGTCATCTACAGAACTAAAATGACAGGTCTGGGACCTGAGCCCAGATCTTTTGTATTTCCTGAAGTTCTTTATACTGTACCACACTGCCTCACAGAGGAAAATAAGAGCTCTCAATTTCTTAAAAGACAAAAAGAAATCCACAGGTCTAAGTTTAAGAAATATATCAATTA
This sequence comes from Nesogale talazaci, assembly GCA_004026705.1. Taxonomy (NCBI): domain Eukaryota; kingdom Metazoa; phylum Chordata; class Mammalia; order Afrosoricida; family Tenrecidae; genus Nesogale; species Nesogale talazaci. The sequence continues at coordinate 117,161 of PVJH01004207.1, forward strand.
AGATGTAATCCTTCAGTTTACAGAAAGATTTACTACCACAGGAGTCATATAAATCTTGAAAATTCCCCTTCTGCATAATTAGATCTATAGCCTCAAGCAATCCATGTATCATTTACAAGTTGACTGAAATCCTACAGATGAATGAATAGTTAGGGGTAAAGGATCTGGGTCAACATCAAGTCAATCAGAGAAGAAAATGAGGCATTTGAAAACTATAACACGAACTAGTGAAGAAAGGAGGGCTGAAGTTGAAAATCACTCTGCAGCAGCCATCAACAGCCCTGGCAGAAGGCTCTGCTTCTGAGAGTGGCTCTATGGGCTGTTTATGTAGGAGAACTTGGAGCATAAGGCACAATTACAAAACACAGCTCCAGTTTTCCATCAGCACATAGGCAGTGCGAAGGCAGGGTGGTTTCAAAGCCATGTCCAAGTTCCATATTGGAAACTGTGACCTGAGCATAAGAGATGGTTGCATTGCATCAAAATCAATGGGTGTGTTTATAAAAACAAAAATTCTGGGTCTCAACCAAGGCCTATTAAATCAGAATATCTAGGAGGATGAGGAATTTGCCTTTTCTGACAAAGATGCCTCTTAGTTGAACCGGAGGCATAGACACATGATAGACTGATTGGGGACTTGACCTTAATCCTAGCCCCAATCTAACATCAATTAGTTCTTATGACCTAACTCCGCTTGATACTTGCTTCATGAAGAGATGACTGAAGAGAAAGGAGCTCTAGAAAATGTGAAGAAACTAAATACTGCTTGTTTTCAAAGCAGCAGCCATCTAAGTGAGAAGTCAACTGGCTAACATGAAAGAAGCGCACCAGCCTGAGTGATTCAAGGATTGTAAATAATATAATCCAAATTCAAAGAAGGGAGTTGTTTCAGAGCTTATATTGTGAACACCTGGTTTGCAGAAGGTTATGGATGATAGTGGAATCTCAAAAGCCCTTTGCTGGGTTCATGCATAGATTAAGCCTGAATCCCGTGACTAGGTTACAATGTATTTCTAAAAAATTGATCTCCCTCTTAACCCATTTAAAAAATGTTTCAGTTTAAAAAAAGTGTGCTTAAGCTTTTGGTGAAGCCCTTGTGACCATAGACCAGGTATGTGACTAGTCTTGCTACCACACAAAGTCCATTGGGAAGAAGATAAATGCAGATGCAGTTAGGTCAAAATTTAACACCTTATCCAAGAAAGAACATAGTCCAAAATTGATTGCAATCATGATTCTGTAACTCTTCTCAGTCTGACTGAACTATTGAATTGCAATAAAACTGTTAAAAACAAACATCTTAAAAACAAAGTCTCCAGGTGATGGAAAATGCACACTTCAGTTGGAAAATCTTTAGAAAAGTTCTTGCATGTTTTAGAATAACAATCTGTTAGCTTTTTACTTTGATGTTTTTATATGCTGGGTTTCCTCCCTCCCTGCCCTGAAATCAGAAGGGCAGGCTCAGGTATAAATGTAGCAATGGCAGAAACTCACATTCCTGTGGGAGTGAGGGATTGTCTAAGAGAGCTCAGTTTTCATGTCCAAGCTTGGAATTCAGCTCCTGCCCTGATAGTGAGGCTGAGGACACAGTGAATAACTGACAAATGATGTCTGTGAGGGCACATGGCACTCTGCAAAAGGAGAAAGAAGCCCCACTAAAACCATGACATGCATTTTCAAAAATTAAGTTATAATCAAAGCAATATGAACAAATAGTAGTTCTTTTTTGAAAAAAAAATTTTATTGGAGGCTCTTACATCTCTAATGACAATCCATACATTTCTCCAGTGTGTCAAGAACATTTGCACATATGCCACCATCATAATTTTCAAAGCATTCTCTTCCCTGATATCAGCTCCTCATTTCCTCCTCCTCCCTTCCCCGTCTGCCCTCACCTACCCTTGATAAATTATATATTTTTTCCATATCTTACATCATCCGCCATCTCCCTCACGCACTTTTCCTTTATTCGTCCCCCTGAGAGGGGTTCTAGGTTGATCCTTGTGATTGATTCCCCCCTCTGTCACCCCACCTTTCCCTAAGCCTCCTGGTATCACTACTCTCCTTGTTGGCCCTGAGGGGGTTATCTATTCTGGATTCCCTGTATTGCAGGCTCTTAGCAGCAGTTCTTTCAATCAGCTGTATGTCCAGGCCTAGTCATTCTGCAACAACTTATTTGTATGGCCACGATCAGAGAGTAAGGTAATGTGCATCCCGATTCTTCAGCTATAGCTATTAAGTGTGCTCCTAGAATCTTTATGGGCAGTTATCAACTTAGAAAAAGACCCTGGCAAGGCTATTACTCCAACATGGGCCAATGCATTTAAGAATTTAAAGAACAAAACAAGGTGGAAGTATACAAACGATAATGTTTAAGCAAGCAATAATGCAGGTGTTTCAAATAAGAGATTAGTATTGTCTCAGAGGCACGAAGTGAAAGAGACAACGGACACTTTCTGGACATTTAATAAATAATGACAGTACTGAGTAGGATCATTATTTTATTTCTTGGAAAAGCATCACAATTAAAAGGACATTTAGTTTACTAAAAGGAGGTGTTTTTCATACATGTTTCAACATGAACATCAAATCATATTCATTAAACATTCTTATTCTGTAGAGTGAGTCTGTGAGAGCTACTTTTTAAAAAATTCTACAGACAACAAGTAACTCTAGAAATAAAGGCGGGTGGAGGGGTGTGACATAACCCGGGCAGAAGAACAGAGATCACTGACAATCAGTAATTTGAACTCCTATGTCTGCTGTGTCTAAACACAGAATACTGTATGTGCTAAAATGCAGCCATAGTAATTCTATGCACTTCCCTCAAGACTACTTATTCCTAATTAGAGAAAAATGGACTTTCTTTTCCTGGTAGTAAAATAATTAATGTTTATTAGATGGTTATCTTTATGTGCGTATGTGTCAGAAATTTCACAAGCACTAACTTTTTAGTGATGAGCTAAGGATCATCTGGCTAAAATGCCTTATTTTGTTTTTGACTCAGGGACTCTGTGAGGTCAGAATCAATGTTCCCATTTTACAACTGAGAAAATCCTGGCTTGGATGTTCAATGCCTTGACCAAGGACACCTCGGCAGGAAATACCCTGGATTTGAATGAAGGGTCATTGTGCTTTATTTTGAAGCTCATTGCTGACTTCTGTGAATCTGTGGGCCCTTTGAAACATCTATTGTGACTGCTATAAGGAGTGGGGTTGCAGACCTCCCAGTCTGTGTATTTCTTTGCTATTTCTTGTGACTTGGAGTTTCACAAAAGCTACTTAAAATAGCGAAAATACAATTATTTTAGACTCTTTGTGCATAGTAAACCAACAAGTCACAGACCCTGGGACCCCTATTGGACTGAGTAGAATTACTCCTTTGGGTTGTAAATCTTTCTGGAAGCAGCCAGTCTCGTATTTCTTCTGCTGAGTGACTGGTGGATTGTAACTGTTGAAGCCTCATAGTTAACAGCCCAATATGTAACCCACTAAGGCACCAAGTCTCCTTTGTATGGTAAAAGTCTGACTTTATGTCAACACTGGGGACACCGTGGTTGCACAAGACAAACAGGACCGGCTTGGAATCCAGTGAGGAAGACAATACTTAAAGTGAAGAAAAATGTTTCAGGTCATGACGATTGTTTTTGATATGAAACAAATAAAATAAAAAGGCAGGACAGAGTGAGGGTACAGACAACTGGGAAACATGGTTACCATGGAATGGTCAACAAAGGTTTCTCTGAGGAAGCGATATCCTTGCCAAGACCCAAAGAACAAAAAGCCAAAAACTAGCAGGCTACTGTGCTCCAGGCAGAAGGAATAGTAAATGGAAAAGCTGCGAGACAAGGCAGGAACGGTGTGTCCGAGGAAGATTCAGATAGAGGCCAGTGTGGCTTGAACATAGGGAGTGACTCAGAATGGGGGAGGACAGGAAGTCAGAGAGGTGAGCTGGCCACCCAGGAGTAAGGGCACACATCGGTAGCAACACATGGAGGAATGGCATGCAGGGGGCCACGGTTGCTGTCAGACAAGAAAGATGGCAATATGTTGGCATAGCAGGTTCTCAGGTCAACAGCTATGCCAGCATCTTGCCTCCTCTCCAGTTCCGAGTTACAGGGGCAGTGCCACGCCTTTCCGGATTTTATGGTTCCAAAATCTTCCCTTCTACCTGCGGGAGGGAAAACACACTCATTAGCTGTGAATACAAGCTGGTCTCTGCACATTACAACCCAGGCCTCCTCAGACCACCCACATGGCTGAAGACGTAAGCCCAGGGAGATTGTGGCTTGGAGAATGTTTTCTGTTTGTGAAACGATGGGGAAATTCTTGACAAAAATCCTTAGTCGATAAAGACTAAGGTTGGTGACAGTTAAGTATAGGTGACTGTAACCATATTTACAGTCCACAGCGCATCCCGAGGAGGCTGGGTGCAATTTCAGTCCATTCTAGCAACTGCTTAGTCTATTTCTGCCACTCAGATAGATGTACTAAAAAACACACACACAGTCATCCTGCTGCTGTTTGTGCTCTTAAAAGCAATGCTCTATTGAGCCAGCTATTTCCAGTTAGAAATTTATTCTACACATGCACTGTTATATGTTCAGAGATGTTCACTGCAGTGTGTGTAATCCCAAAAGGAGTGGAAATGACCCAAAGGCCTAACAATATAACACTAGCAAAATCAACCATTGTAGTCATACAATAGCGTCTATGTGGTCTTTACAGAAGATTAAGGCCAAAGAATAAGGACACTGTGTATATATAAAAAAGCATACATACATGCATGCACACACACATATTCTGGGATACATACATTTCTCTTGGAGGAAACAAGTAATTTAGTATTTCAAAGAATGATCTATTAAAAATGCATTTGGAAGGTAGAATTCGATATTACTTTTATTTTGCTCTTCATATATTTTGTTACAAACTAATAAACAGAACTTACAAAACATAAATGGACATAGGCAGTGGTTATCGATCTGTGGGTCCCAATCCCTTTGAAGGTTGCACAACCCATTCACAGGGGTCACATAAGACCCCTGGAAACACCTATTTCCGATGGTCTTAGCCACTGAGACACTGCTCCTCTGTCTCTAGGCGGGTCCACCCACATGCAGATGAGTACCCCGGGTGATGGCAACATCACACCAACCCCCTCACATACCCCCTGTACAAATACAGGTGTATGTGACGGGGTTGGTGTCATAATGTACTTATGCAGACAGTCACACATATGTAGACAGCAGCTACTGTGTAGAGAACAGCTGTTGTGTTGAAAACAGCTACTCTGTTGTAGAAGATGATCTTCAGTGTACTCTTGCAAAGACTGCCCCAAGAATTTCTCATCTGGTGAGAAAGAAGCTATCTCAACCTTCACACTGATGTTGGCTTTTTATGCATACTGTCGCAAAATGTAGCCATGCAATTTACTGTTGTTATATTAAGACTGTTACCCATGCTACACCATGGTTCAAGACAAAATTTCATTTATTTGTAATTAGAAATAAATGTTTCAAACTAGAGAATTACATATTGTTTTTGTGATTCATCACTGTGTTCTTATTGCATTCAATTTGTAACAAGGAAATATATCCTGCATATCAGATGTTTACCTTGCCATTCATAACTAGCAAAATGACAGTTATGAAGTAGCAATGAAAGTAATTGTATGCTTGGGGGCTCTCCACAACATGAAGAACTGTATGAAAGGGTCACAGCGTTAGGAAGGCTGAGAACCACGGGCATGAGGGGTATCTCTAAAGATGCTCACATTTCATTACATAATGCTAGCAAATTGCAAGAGCTCTGGTGGTAGACTGGTTGAGCATTGGGCTTCACTATACAAAAACAGGCAGCTTGAGCCCAGCAGCTACTCCGTTGGAAAAAGATGAGGTAGTCCACTTTCTTAAAGATTTCAATCTTGGAAATTTTATGAGGCAGTTTTACTCTGAGGAAAACAGAATTAGCCTAGGCATGAAGGCAACCAGCTTTGTGTGTGTGTGTGTTTGTGTGTGTTTGTGTGTGTATGATGGTGGTGGTGGGTAGTTAGCATAGAATTAATCTGAGCCAAACACACTCACTTAAAAGTGAGTCTAAAAACAATCATGTTTGCCAGTAAGGAAGGTCCAGAATGTCTCAGTCCAGTTTCAGGTACACAGGCATTTATTTACAGAATCTGCACAGCATTTCTGTGGTTGGTGGTTAGAGGACTGGGAGCTGTGTTGTACAGGACCCTGTAAAATCTTATTTTAGGGATAAATAACTTGTTGAGAGGCGTTAAATAGCTTCTTACAATACCTGGTATCCTAGACTCTAGAAGAATCTTTGGCTTTTGAAGACCAACTTGTTACTATAATCTTTCAATGTATAAGAGTATTTAGGAATTTTCACTTCATTGAGTACAGAACACTGAATCAAGAGCAATAGCAAATGCAATACAGACTAGGTAAAAAAAATACAAGGGGTACCTTCTCAGAAAAAAAAAATGTTCTGCTGGGTGGAACTTTCATAGATGGAACTTTCATAGGTGGAACTTCCCCACTAGATGAGCATCCAGCAACTTATTCTGAGTTAATGCACCCAGGGACATCATCTGGGAAGGTTCTCTCTAGTCACAGCGAATTCTTTTGTAAAAGGAGTTTCAATCTAACCTTGTTTTTTTTGTTTGTTTTTTGTTTTTTTGTAATGGCAATTTAAGAGAACAGCATGCAGCTGTGAAATTTTGTTTCCTGCTTGAGAAAAATGCCATAGAAACTGTTGTGATGTTGGACAGAGCTATGGGGGGAAAAAAACCCTCAATTGTATGAGTGATTTTTTCTTATTTCCCAAAAAGTGAAATGTCAATTAATTACAAACTTTATTCTGGACATCCCTCAACTTCCCAAATGGACAAAAATGACAACTTGTAGCGTATTTAGCGTTCACTCCACCAGGTCAGACTGTTAATCAAGCTTTCTCTTTAGAGGTTCTGAAAGGATAGCATAACATTGTGTGACAAAAAAAAGATCTGATTACTGGTAGATGGTGAACTGGTTTTGCCACTACAATGCACCTGCTAATGTAACCATATCAGTGCACCAGTTTTTGCCAAAAAAATAGAATGTCTCCCATGCCCCACACACCTTACCTCACTCAGTGTGCCTTCTTTTTGTTTCTGTGAATGAAGGACATGAAAGAGTAGAAATCTAATGATGTAGCAGAGGTGAAGACAAAAACAAGGGAGGTGTTGTCAGTCATCCAAACTGATGAGTTTCAAAAAAATGTTTCCCAGAATGGAACCACAGATTTGACAAATGATCTAAATGTTATGGAGGGTATTTTGAAAATGATAAGGTTGTTCTGTAAAAAAAATTAAATACATAGACTTAAGGAAAAAAAGTCTGATTTTGGGGGGGCACCCTCTTGTACACCACTGAACCAAGAAGACTTAATTCAATCAAACTTCTCTGAAAAGTTCAGTCTGTGTTCTTATGTTCCTGACACATGATATGCATACTCGAGAGGCAGGTTGCACCATGGTATAAGGAACAGCCTACATATTTGAAATCAATAGTTTTAGATAATTTCCCCATCTATATTTTGCTCACTCAAAATATAGAGAAGAGCACCTGCTAGAAATTTATGATCTTATTTACCACTAAGAGGCAGCAGACAGCTGAGAAGTCTCAGGGGTGGTTCCATAGCCGTTTCAGTGACTGGGAAATGATATGGTGGCATAACTCAGTCTTCCTTCCTCATCCTCTAACTCACACATGTAGAAAAGGGAAACCGTTCACTTTCTTTTGAACTTATCACATCATTCCTTACCTTAGAGAGTCTAGAGAAATGCCACTTCCCAACTATTGAAGAAGCAGCTGCTATTGAAACCATTTGTGAACCTCTCACATATATCCAGTGCAGCCTGGATTCCAACAAATTCTGGTCAAATGCAGCTCCTTCACCACCCAGACCTCAAGCAAGCATTTTTTGCAAAGATCCAACCTAACTATGTTACAATGAATCTGCTGCACTGGAAGAAGAGAACCATGCTACAACGTTGTGACAGAAACTATGATGGATACCCAGGTGGCCTTTAGAAGTGAAGGCTACACCTTTAAAAATACTGTTAATACAATGCCCTAGAGAAAACTCATGGCGCCTTTATATATATATATATTTTGTTTGTTTGTTTATTTTGGGTTTTTTTGTGTGGCATCACTGCCCTGGTGGGAGTAGGAAGTCCAGCCTTGCTCCTGGAGAGCTGCTGCTGGAGGCGCCTTTATATTTTTATGCAAAATAAAAACTTTACAATATCTGTGTGTATGCATATGTTCATGTGCACATGTATGCATACACACATACTAACTTTAGTAGTGTAATGAATCAAAGTTCAAAGTCTAGGCTTTATCGATTTATTTTAACTAATTTTAAATTTCTTACGTGCATAGTCTGACTTTATCTTGCAAACACCTGATATAAACATTTGCCAACCCCTTATCGATGATCACATTATCAGACATTCCATGTTTATAACAATATAAAATACCAACTATTTTGTGCCTTAATGATGTGAATCAAGCAGTATTGATCATCCAAGTGTGAGGCAAGATTATCACTGGTCATGAGGGTTAAGCTTTGTGGGTCTACTCGGTCAGATCATGCGTCTCAGTGGTTTGGAAGTTAAGGAACAATATAATCTGGCAGTTAAGCAATGAAAACAATTGGCAGTTATGGAACAATGTAGTCATTTTCCATTTTGTGATCTGATGTGGCATCTCTCCATTTTCACATAATGCTGATTTTCATATAACAGACTAAAACCTAACCATATGGATGAATAAGGCCTGGGGACATGCTAGGCAGCTCACCTAGGATGCTTCAGTCAGATGGCGGGTGAGAAAGTGTTAATCAAGCACTTTTACACCCTTCTATCCACAGGTATAAAAGTGGAAAACAATTCAAACATAACATCAATAAGAAGGCTGAAAAAAGATAAAATAAAAAAGAGGGCTGTACCACATCCAATATATCTCTCCAGAGTGCAACCTGACTTCATTTCTTAAAAGAAAAAATGCCCAGGGATGGGGGATTGATTACGTGTAAAGAACTGGAATATCTTACTTTTCAAGAATTATGGAAAAAGTTTGATCCAATCAAGAACCTACGTGTGTGTGTGTGTGTGTGTGTTGGATAATACTCACTGAATGCGCTGGCATTGCATTGGCAGGAAGTGCTCACAGCTGATCCCTAACTAATGGAAGCCAGATGTGTGTCTGTCCTACATGTGGGGGCTTGGAAGGAAACCAAAAGAAGATCTTCATATACATTCATACAAATGTACATATACCAGAAAAAAACTGACACTGACGGAGGCAATGTTAGAGCCTCTGGAAAGGCCCTGAATCTATGAAGACTCCATGCATTAATATACCACATAGTATATGCAATTTCATTATATACATATAAAATATTCCAAAGAAAGAAAAAAATAATTTCAAGTTATTTATGTTCATGTGGGAAGCCATAGCATCACTGAGGAGAAATATTAGAGAGTATACACAGATAATTTTAAAAGTAAAAAGACAACAAAAATAAACTTAGAGGAACTCAGAATTCAGAGTGTGTAGCCTTTTCCAGAATGTCTTTATAACTTTACATGCATACATACATATCTGTGTATATGTAGGGTGGGGTGGAATACAAGAACAATTTTACATAACTCTTTCAATGGACACAAAGCAGCAAAGACAGATTAGACCAATTAGGGATAATGAAGTCCCACCAACTCAATGAGGCCCCCTGACTGCAATCACTAAATTAGAGCTATTGGAAGGAAGGTTAGGCTTTTATTCCCTGTCCTTCCCACTAAGCCCTCCCATGTCTGTTGGAAGTCCTCATCCTCATCTTTGGCTTCCAATGATCCCCTGGTACATGTCAGGCCTAGTTGTCCTCAGAGTCCCATTTCCCAAGATTGCCCTGTAGACCAGGTGACTAGGGATATTAAAGGGCCCTTTAAAACGTGATGGAGCAGATGTACTCTGCGTCCGCATGTACTCTGTCCTGAGTTGGAAATGTCTTGATAGTAACAACAACCAGTTCTAAACACCTTTCCACCCTGTGTAAGTCCCAAGAATGAGTAAAAGAAAATCTATCCTCTCAGTTTATAGAAATGCAAGGCAAACAGCAAATAATTAAGAGGCTTAATTCTCCAAGAAGAAAGACCTGGATATTTTTAGGACGTAAATGTTAAGCAGAATAAGGGTTTTTAATTAGTAAAAAGAAAAAAATATGGGAGAGGGATGAGCCCTAGTGGTATAGTGATTGAGTGTGGGACTGCAGTCCACGGGCTTGGCGGTTCAAATCCAGCGGCGGCTCTCCAGGAGCAAGGCTGGGTAGCTCCCACGACCACCAGAGGGCACTGATGCCCCCCCAAAAAACTAAAAAAATATGGGGGATACATTTTATTAGAGGGATCTCTAACTTATAGCCTCTGACCTACAACTGACCATGAGTAAACCATTCTCCACTCCCCCAAATTCACATAAACCCAATGAAAATGAAAGGTGATGGGGGGAGGGGGGGGCGGCGCGGTGAGAACCATCATTTAAAAAGCAAATAGTGAGTACCTGGCACTTTTAGGTACTTTTGATGTCCACTCCCCCACGGCCCACATTTCAACCTCAGAAAAATGGCTGCTGGAAGGATATCATGTTTATAGCTGATCAATGTGAGGTAGAAAAGTTAAAGATTATTTATAAATTAACAGTCCAAAGTCACCACTATATTTATGATTCTACTGGTTTAACATGTGTTTGCTGAGCACCTATGGAATGAATGGCATTATGCCAGAGATGACTCCCTGAGTGGGATTTGGGGGAAGTCTTGCTGATCAATTTCTAAAAACTCAGGTGCTGGAAACCCCATGGTTCCTTGCCACACACAGGGGTGGCCAGGAGTCAGAATCACCTCCACTGAAATGGAAAGCAGCACTGAAGATAAGACAATTGCATGTAGTGGATTTCCCAAGTTGGGGGTGTGGAAAATGGCAATGGCTTCAAATGTACACTTCCACCTAGTTTGGTAACTTCCATGATCAAGTATTGAAAAGCAAGATGGTTACTTTGAGGACGAAGGTACATTTTATCCAAGTCCTGGTAGGGGTGAGGTGCACCTGCTTGCTACTTGACCTTGAACCCACGTTGCCCTATTCGCAAAATGAGGATTGCTGTGATGGTTACGTGACATAATATTTGTAGCCCACTTTGAACAGCCTTTGGTGCATCATAAATAATATTCATCTATGATTATTATCATGAGAGCCCCAGCAGGCTAGTGGGTTAGGAGTTGGGCTGCTAATTGCAAGAGCTGTCATTCGATACCACCAGCTGCTTTGAGGGAGAAAGATGAGCGACTTCACTGCAGTCAGTTTTCAGTTTAGATGAACATTAGAGCAACAGGTAGGCCATGCTTGCTCAGCTAACAAGTTCACCACCGGCACACCCGAGTCCTAGCTAAGTGCATTCTAACACTGTGCTGGTAAATTACAGGATCTCGGGGAGGACTTAAGAAGAAGGAACACTCACCATACTGTTTCTACTTACCTCAGGGGCTCATGCAGTACTTATCCTTTTATGATTGACTGACTTCGCTTAGCATAATTTCCTCCTATACTATAATAGTTGGTCCAAGAAGTAGGGTAAGGGAAGGAGGGAGGCCCAAACCCAGGGAGGTACACATTGGGTACAACACACTAATGGGAGAAGGATGAGGGGGTAGAGGGG